>OMKI01038665.1:0-10057 GCA_900302315.1 Phycis blennoides
TCTCTCTCTCTCTCTTTCTATCCCTCGCTCTCTTTCTATCCCTCTCTCTCTCTCTCTTCCTCTCTTCTTCTCTTCCCCCCCTCTGTCTCATTCTCTCTCTCTCTTTCTATCTCTCTCTCACTCTCTCTTTCACTCTCTCTTCCTGTCTCTTCCCCATCTGTCTCCTCTCTCTTTCTCTCTCTCTCTCTCTCTCTCTCTCTCTCTCTCTCTCCCATTCTGTCTCTCTCTCACTCTTTCCCCCCTCTCTCTATCACTCTCTCTTTCACTCTCTCTTCCCTTCTGTCTCCACTCTCTCTCTCTCTCTCTCCCCTTTTCTGTCTCTCTCTCACTCTTCCCCCCCTCTCTCTATCACTCTCTCTTTCACTCACTCTTCCCCATCTGTCTTCTCTCTCTCTCTCTCTCTCTCTCTCTCTCTCTCTCTCTCACACACACACACACACACTCCCCCCTCTCCCACTCTCTCTCTATAGCTCTCTATAGTTTCATGGTAGAATACTTGATGTCATATACTCTCAAACTATAAATCAAGTTGCCTTTAACAAGCTGCAGTATAAATTCTAACATCCCAGCATGCACAACAGAATGGTTGTGGGTTTATATTCAGTATAGGGTACTTATTTTGTATTACATTTAAGTTCCACAAATATATCTGTATCAGCGAATCTCAAATTACATACA
Organism: Phycis blennoides; assembly: GCA_900302315.1. Taxonomy (NCBI): domain Eukaryota; kingdom Metazoa; phylum Chordata; class Actinopteri; order Gadiformes; family Phycidae; genus Phycis; species Phycis blennoides. The sequence goes on from OMKI01038665.1 coordinate 679, forward strand.
CTAGTAAACTATTTTGAATGTACCCATAATTTCCATTATGGGTACCATGTCCATTTTCATAATTAAAATATTGACGTTCCGGATCAATATATTTTTCGAGATTTAATATTGTTATGATAATTTAAAAAGTGGTACTCTTACACTTAGAAATGGAAATGTTTTTTATATTATACATAAAAAGATTGGGTATGAAGGTTCAAGGTCTAGATTGTAAACGCAACACAAGTTGTACCCGCGAGCGAGCACGCGCACGTTGCTGCGCGTTGCACAAGCTTTTGACAGCGGAAGTGATTCTCTTCCTTAGGAGGTCACAATGGCGGCGTACTGCATGTGAAGAGGACATAACGAGTACCGGCTCTATGCTTTGTGAACATGTTTAAAACACCATGTACCAGACTGTCAGGTGAATAAATGCAGTATATTTGCTGATTATTCTTGCTGTTTTGCATGTGGACTGGTGCAATGGTCTTTTGCTCAATGTAGCCCTTAAAGCTAATACCTAAGCTAACTACGTTAGCACACATTAGTAGCTGCATCGCCTGTAAGGTGACATATCTGGGCTGGTGTTGACCTTATTTGACCGTGCTATTGCGATCGCACGATTCATTTTATTTTGACACCTGCGATGTAACTGTCAACTTATTTTAAAGCGGTTGACCCTATTTAGTGAGTTATACAAACCCTTGCACCTACATATCCCGATGTTGTTGTTATCACAGTGCTTGGGTCGAATGTAACATGGTAGACAGCGCACATGCAGCATTGCGAGTGAAGTAGCCTCATTGTAATGGTTGGTGTAATCGTGTGGTTTATTAACGTAACATTCAATATCATATGGTGCTTGATATGTAGTGTCCTCTAATTCTAGGTCTGGTTGGTGCAAGCGTGAGCCAGAAGTTGTTAGGAAGTGCATCCATAAATTATCAGACTGCTCGCAGCCTTATTCATCTATATAGGAAAGAGCCATCGAATTGGATAACGTATCAGCAGCTGCATTTCCTAAGACGTCAGGTATGTTGAGCAGATCTCTAAACGTCATAGTATGCATATTATTCTTTGAGTGGTGTCCCACATGTCTATTGTGAATGTTCCAGTACGTTACAAAGAGCAGCAGTGAGCTCCATCAGCGAGCCCTCCCTAAGCCGTCTCTCCCCGTGGGGGAGGAGAGGGAGGACGCTGTGGTCCAGCGGGTGCAGCATGTGCCGGCTGTCTCTCCCGCGCGTGCAGCGGATGCGGAGCGTCGGCCGGGCACCGGCCCCAGCGGAGACGCTCCGCCCCCGGCCGCCGTCCCGCCCTCGGCTGACGGTGCCGCGCTGAAGGACGGCGATGCGGAGACTTTGGAGGAGATGCCACATCTGCACAGGGAGCCGGATATGGCCAGGGAGGCCCGCCTGGACCGGCAGTGGAAGGAGCTGAAGGTGGATGTGGCAGAGCTGCCCGGTGTCTATGCCAAGCTCGCCAAAAGCAGACTGACAGGTACGGCGCTGCCAACACTAGGGTCGTACAGCAGATGCTTTTATCCAAAGTGGAGGTATTCAGATACATGCACCAACAGGTACATGTATCCAACAGGTAGGCTGCAGTCAGTAATATACTCACTGACATTGCCACTGCTCTGTGTGACACACAGCAGTGTACTGATGAACTCATCCATCCTCCGTGGTTTCAGCCCTGGTGGTGGTGACGGCCGCCGCAGGCTTTGCAATGGCCCCTGTGCCCTTTGACCCGGGGATGTTCTTCCTGTCATGTCTGGGTACTGGGCTGGCCTCCTGTTCGGCCAACTCCATCAACCAGGTCAGTTACCTCCAGTTACCTAACCCTAACCTCCAGCTCATCACGGTGCATTTATGTGGACTCATGCGTTGATTCTGACTTGATTCTGACTTAATGGGTTAATGGGTTCCCCATTCATCTGCAAACCACTTGTATTGTATTAATGAATGCCGTTTCATTGATTGTCCGTTATATATTTCTGTGCATGATTGGACAAATGTTTCAGATGAAATGTGCAAGATGGGAACTTTGATGGGGAATACAAATACTTTTACAAATACTTTTGCAAATACTTTTTCAGTGTTCCAGTAGCTTTGGTCTTTTATTTTTTTATTTGCTGAATATTATTAACAGAAGTGGAAAATGTTCCTCCGTTCGATGAAAGACCATCATCCAGGCAGGCCACAACAGTCATTTATTGTTGAATTTCATCATTTATACAACACTATGCTTTGTCATTCTTTGATGGGCTGAAGGATAGATGTCCCTTACTGCCACATGATGAATTGTGTCTGTAGGTCAGTGAGGGCCCACTCAGTCATAGGGAGCTATGACATGTCGTTGGCTGTAATGTCCTGAGTGCCTTTGTGAGGTAAAAGTAATTAGTTGTATAATATCATTATATATATATTATGATATAATATCATTATCTAAGAGGCAACACATTGCTTGTGTCACAATGGCCAAAACAATCCACTTCCCAGAGAAGGTTCCAGTTAAACATAATAAAGGCCTGATTGCTTAACTGTGTCAATAATCCAATTATTGTCAACATAAATCTGCTACCATCGCTGCTGTTGCTAAGCCTCTAATCTAATGTGTCAAATTTTGCAAGGTTGACTAACCACCTTGGTAAGCATTTGGAAACAGAACAGCAGCTTCAATAGAAACATTGTTTCTGTGGTCAGTGGTTTTCTTGTGTGTATGAGTTTCTATGTATATGTCCTATCGCCGCTTTGGCTCAATTCTTATTTGTCTTATAGATGCATTAAAGAGATTAGTGGTTTTATGTATCACATCTAGCAAGACTGCTAGATTTGTATCTTCTCAACAAGGTCGTTTGTACTAGTTAATTACACTAGTCTTTTATAATGCGTCATGGACATCTGTTGCAAGGTGCAGTTTTAAGGTTTTTTTTTTTCATTTCGTTAGATGACACTGGACTGTTATGGACTTTATTTACATGCCAACCCTATCGAAATTGAAAATAGTTGAAAGATTTGATGAATATCTAAATGTCAATCATCTTTCAGGTCAGAGAACAATGTCAAAAATGTAGGTGATGCTATGCATCTGTGCATATGTATTTAGATTGAAAATTAAAGTCCATAAGAGAGGGTACTGTATGCTATTGGACTATAGACACGCCCACATAGTTATGTCACTGTGTAGACCGAGACAATAATGCAGGAGCCAGCAAAGCCCTTTGTTTGACCTTTTGTCTTGCATTCCTCCCTCACCGGCCATCTCAAAAATGCATCAAGAGGAGACAGTAAAGCTGTTATTATGTCCCTGCCTGGAAACATTCTTTTTTCTTTCTCTTAAATATAAAGATGTCCTTCTGAGTCTCAAAGTCTGGACACTTTAAATGGCTGCTGTGATGTGCAGCACTGCCGTAGTGACGTGGTGCACAGGAATGCACTCAGCGACTTAAGAATATTACTTTTAATGGGTGACCCCCCCTCAGCCCGTTGGTTGAACCCCACTTAGCGGCGTGCTCGGCCTGTAATTTGCCAAGAGAGACCTGATTACACTGCACGTTCCCTTCCCTGAGGTACGCCGGAGAAGCCCCCCCCCCGCGCTGCAGCACGCCTTCATCAGCGCCGGCTTCCAGCGCCGCCCGCCTCACTCGCCCGCCTCTCTTGCCTCACTCGCCCGCCTCTCTTGCCTCACTCGCCCGCCTCACTCGCCCGCCTCTCTCGCCTCGCTCGCTCGCTCGCAGCCGGAACGACCGCGCTCGGCGAGGTTGACCAGACGTTCAATTTATCCCAGCAGTCATCCCTGTTGTGTACAGTCAGTAGGTTAGTCCCCCCCCCCCCGTCGTGTATCTAAGTGGGGACATCTATGGACATGAGTGCTCAAATGTTTGAAGCGCTCACCTTTTGGTTTTCAAACGGCCGTGTTTCTTTTGCGTACGGTGCATCAGTCTCCCGAGGCCTCGTCTTGTTGGCGTGAGGATGATGCTGCTTGTGTGCCTTCACTCTGCACCAGCACAGGTGTGCACATCTATTTGTAGCTGTGAGGTAATGATACCGGGTCACCGGGTCACTGTGACTCTGTGCTTCCTCTCCTCCTCCACACAGGCAGCGATTCAAACCCAGACCATGAAAAGATATAAAGACTTTGAAATGCTGTCGAGGTTGTCTAAGACACAATGATGCTGCTACTACTGGTGCAGCTGCACCAAACAATCCCCATCTTGTATATAACAATGACGACAATGAACACAACAACGACGACGACAACGGGAGGTGGATGCGTGTGTGTGACACATAATCAGCAGCTGTAGTGTCGCCGTGGCGACACTGTGATCACCACCACGTCCTTTTGTCTCCTCGAGTCACTCCTCACACTCCTCACCTCACTCCTCACACTCCTCACCTCACTCCTCACCTCACTCCTCACCTCCTCACCTCACCTCACTCCTCACACTCCTCACCTCCTCACTCTCCTCACACGGATGCCATTGATCTCAGAACCGCTCAGATGAAGTAGGAAGTTGAGGTGAAGCACACCTTTTTTTAGATCCTCCTCCGCCCTTCATCCGTGGCCACGCTTTCATCTGAGGTGGGAGAGCATTGCTGCAGAAGGACTGATCAAAGTGAAGGGGCTTTTTACTATGAGAATAATCAAACAAGTGTAACTAACAAATCAAAGCAAGGAGGAAGATCCTACCTGAGAACACTTCCCCAGGCCTGGGGTGTTCCTCTCTGATGATCCCCCCTCAACCTAACATTCAGTCCTTCAGTTGCACAGATCTTATTCTTGTGGACCTCCTGTACATTTTGAGTCCAGAAGGTTTGGCTTTGGTTTGCTTAGGCTTTACAGTCAAAAGGGGGAAACTTTTCAGAAAACTTTTTGGTAAATATGAAATTGCAAAAAAAAGTATAATTGATGGTTTCCTACCAGACTTTATTTACTGTAATGTCTTGGCATGTAAAACTGCCCTCAGAAATGTCCTCTACAAGCCATTTGTAAACGTCTCCATTTCACTTGTCATTGTGCACAGGGTCTTGACTATGGGAGCACGGCATCTTGTGTGTGGCTTGAGACACAAAATTGCACTTGTGGAAGTTTTTAATGCACGGTTTGCATGATTACTTTTTGGAACAACATAAATATAAGCAGTGGGAGCTCCCCATTTTCTTGCAAGGACATTTGTCCGGGCAATTTACTAGGAGTAAATTGACGCAAGCTACTTCGGTGCTCGGGAACCTAAAGAGAGAGGCGTGTGTAGTGATGTGACCACACACCTGTCAAATTACCTCGAGGGAAGGGCAAATGTGTTTAGGTGGGAGATAAATGCTCTAGCTTTGGGAAGTAGCAACAAGACCTTTAGTCGGCTGTCAAATCCCCAAGACTGTTCTTTGTCCTGCAGGGCAGTGTCTGCACACGCTGCAACGCTGTTAGTGGATTTGGCAGAGTGCTAAGTGCCTAGAGTCACGTAAAGAGGACACACTGCCATTTTAGGATTTTTACTTCCGTCATAATGCAGTTTATTCTTCATCTCAAACCCTTTTTAAGCCTGTAGATATTTAGTGAGCTCTGATGGCAGCGCGTCCCGTTGCTTGTCAGGTTTCCTGCTTGGACTGACATTGTAGTTTGTGTTGAGGTAGCCTCAAACAAAGATACTTTAGATACATTTGTTCTTGTCTGATGGCAGACAAGCCCAACGTTTCACTTTCTTCCTTTGTTCCAACCAATCATGTTGCCAGAGGCAGTAATCTGTACGCGTGTAATTGGCTATTAACGGCCAACACAAATTCAGCCAGCAGTACTAAACTGTAAAAGAGTGTAGAAATACACACAAATAATAAAAATCCCCTTCTGAAAACTTGATGAATGACTTATTTTCAGAAGGACATGCCGTAACGAAACGGGAAACAAGACGTTACTCCTCTTCATGTTCCCGGCCCAGGCTGTGTGCCCTCTCCTTGCACTCTCCCAACCCAGAGGCTTTGTGATAACAGAGGACTGCAGGATGCGAGGGTATTGTTGAGCTATTGTCAGTGCTTTTTATGACATCATGGACAGGACAGCAGGATGTCATTAGGGGGGATGACATGTAGCGTGGGACCGGAGGATCGGAATCAAACTTGTGTGTTTAACACACTAGTGGCTTGAGCCACTGAACAGCTCGTGTTCAGGTGTTGTTCCTGAGAAGGGACTTTTGTGGGACATTGGACATCATCGGGTGTGTTGTCCCTCTGTTCCTGTGGACCCATGGGCTTTGAGTTAGAAGGTTGAGTTCTTATTTGGGTTAGTCCTGGGGGTGAATTGGTCTTCCAAAACCCCCTTTGGCGCACCGCAGTCCCCGTCTCCCAGGGTGTTCCAGTCATCACCCCCTCCTGTCTGGGGCCACAATTTCCACTAATTGGATAATTGTATCTGAAGAGAGTTTCAAGCTGCAACCTATAACACCGGTAACCTGAGGCCCCCGCCCCCCCGCCGGTGTGAATGAGACCCGACACGGTCTTCTGACTGTCAAAACAAGATGGCCGCGCTGTTTTGACAGGCACCGCGGTGTTCCTCACCGGCGCGTCGACACGCGTGTTTGTTTAGATGAACATCGGCGTGTTTCCCCCGAAGGCCTCGTGTCATTTCGCCTTTCAGGTCCACGCCGCAAATCTTTTTTTCTGTTTTTGTCTGCTGGCACGCACAGCATCCCTCCACTACTCTGAGCGTACACCGTTTGCTTGGGTCCTGTGTAGGCATGCATTATTTACTTTGGTGCCTTTCTTCTGTGTCCCCCTGCAAGTCTTTTGCAGTGCAACACGGTTTTGACTGAACACGAGAGGAGAGAAGGGTTGAAATGACTTCTGAAGTGCATGCCGGCTCAGTTTTTCCATGATGCGTGATTAGGATTCCCTCATTTTTGTTAAATCATTTGGGCTGTTAAAGATGGTTCTGTTCAGGATGGGTTAAATGTTCATCACTGAAGTCTGAAGCAGGCCTCTGCCAAGATACATGCAGAGTTTATCCATAGTTATGCAAATACGTGGTTTCTGGATTATCCCATTCTCATTGAAGTGAAGATGACTCCGAATTCTTAATCTGTCGCATATATCTGTTTGAGGAAGATATCCAATCCAGTGTTGCTTCAGTGAAGAATGGAACTGCAAAACGAAGAAATTAGATGAATGCCAATTTCCAAGCAATAGTTGTTGGCACCAACCATTTGTAGTGCCTGTCTCCAGTACCTTCAGGGCCTGCAAGATCCCAATGACTTCTCAAGGTTGATTGTTGGAACATGTTGGATCCAAACTGTGGTCCATAGTGACACGAGTCAATCACTTCATTAGATTTCTCCAATTGTGCTAATGTTTGAATTGGTGGTCTGCCAGTTAGACTGGGCACCAGGACAGATGATGAAGTCCTTTTTATTGGTATGAATGTAAAACAGCCATAATGTTTTAGGGGGCCATTCAAATTTTTTTATTTTTTTGCCATACTAGTAAATAATTATTGAAACGTATCCTAATGACGCCCTTGGCAGTCAGAGTGTGCCTTTACATGCGTGTGGCCTCCGTCGCTTCGACACGGTGTGATCAAATGTAGCAGAGTCTTTTCCAAGATGACACAAATTGCCCGGATTTCCTTCGCTGGGATCAAAGACCAAATGATGATACGTAAAGTTACCTTGGGTAACGTAAATGCGCCATTACGCAAAATAGACTTCATATTGTACTGCAAGTGTCCTTGACGGCTGACTCGGTATGCTCCTTTTGTTTTAAACACGAGGCCGGGTGTAGTGTTGCATTAACGGGGGAAAGAGGCGCTGGCCCCCTACTGAGATATTACCCCCTCAAAGCTTCACTGTCTGCACACCCTGAGCCCAAAACCTTCAAGGCTGTCAGACAGTTCTGGAATCCGACTCCTCTTCTTGTAGTTTTGGCCACCCAGCATCACCTACTTTTCTTTTCATCTTGCAAAGACTCAGTAATGCAGCTGCTTGGCAGGCTGGGTGAATACACAGGGGGAAAATGAGTGACCAAAGCTTACCAGTGTTGACCAAGTGATTGAACGGTTAGATATATGGTGGACACGATCAGCTTAGTATTCAGCCCTTTGTTCTGTAACTAGACATTCAAATTACAATTCAGTATTCAGGAGCTTTGTTTTGTTGGGTTTTTTCCTTTGTGTTCCAAAAGATTTGCTAATATCCACACAAGCCCGTGACATTACTTTGTTAATGTCTGCCCTTGGCTGTGCCAGAACGTGAGAAAACCAGTAAACATTTTGAGCATTATTGTTTTTGACAATATTTGTGCCATTCATTTGAAAACGAGATTCTGAATCATGTAAAATGCTATTCGGGGCCCTGCCCTGGTTAAATATTAAACTGCAATCTCCCAAGATTATACGGCATTGTGTGCAAGTGATGTCCTGATATATAAAATCTGACACACATGGAATGGCAAAAACAAAGTCATTACCACTGTCTATCTAAGTGATGGATTCAATAATGTTCACCAATGCTACACTTTTACTTACCTTTGAGTATGAATTAAACCTTTACCAAGCCAGTCACCATGAAAGTGCAGCAATGTAATGAAAACCCTGGTGAATCATTGTGTTATTGTTGGTACCACTTTAGAAGTGGTTTGTCTTCGTCACAAGCTATTCCTTCGGATGCTTTTGTATTTTTTTGGGGAGCTGAAGCTTAAACTGATTAGAACCGTTACCAAGGGGCAGATTTAACAAACTCTTGATCCTTCTGCCGGAACAGATGTTGTTCCTCAGATGTTGTTTTCCAGCACCTCTCTTAAAACAATGGTGCAGAAATGACCCTTTGCCATGGACTCTTCTTGTCTCCACCATGCTGTTCAGTTCTCCAGGGGGATGGAGAAGATCTGTGTCTGATGCCACGGCTTGATGGTTGCCTTTCATTTGCCGTTTGGATTAAAATGAATATTTCAGCAGACAGCCCTGTTACATATTTAATTGCCCTTAACTCCTTTTGTGTGACACGGCGGGGGGCCATGTCAACTCTACCCATGGGACCCCTGCTGTGCTGGGAGTGGCTCTCTCCTCGTTGAAGTGTCGGGCGGAATGGCAGCAATTGTACGACGGCCTGAAAAAAATATTTAAAAAGCTCCTTGTGCTTGTAAAAAAACAATTAGATTGTAAACAAGCCTATGTCTGGTTGTGTAAAAAAATAAAAAGAAAAACACGAACGCCACTTGCCAGTTTCAAAATGAAGGTCACTGGTGACTTCATGTCTCAAAGCACACGGCCGCGTTTTCGCAGTGTACTGGATGAATGTGCAAAGGAAAACACCGGCTGACACGCGAGGTTTCATACCACGCCTTCAACGCCGCGTCCTGTTTACAGCAGACACCCAGCACCCCCCCCCCCCCCCCCCCCCCCCCCCCCCCCCCCCCCC
>OMKI01038665.1:10077-21228 GCA_900302315.1 Phycis blennoides
GCACCACCACTCTGCACAATAGGCGACCAAGTGGGAGAAAAATCAGCACGCGATTGAGTGACAGGCAGGTGGATCTGCTTGCCTCCAGGTTCTCTGCTCTGCCTCCAGGCCTTGACAAAGCACTGTGATTACAGGTTTCACAGCCAGGTGGGATGAGTGAAAGACACTGCTGAGAGCCCAGTCAGGAGGAAGAGGGAGAGAGAGGAAGACGAAGTGGGCGTGGGGGGAGGGCAGACTTCCCTCGACGGCAGTTTCTGTCACCGGGGGTGTCCGTACGCACGGCTCTCTGGAATGACTTAAGCATTTTCCGTGGCACCTCATGGCATCCATTTGCTGTTTTAGGAGGAAGCTGTCTAATTTGGAAAGACTCAAGAGGCTATTTCTGTACATGAGTACTGATAAAAAAATTAGCTGACCGGCTCAGTTTCTGTGAGAAAATGAAAGGTCCGTTGACGATGTTGCAAACTGCAACTGTGTTCCTCAACACACACGTGAACCAGTGCTCCTTAACGCTGGAAACCAGCCGGGCTTGATGGCTCCCTGTTGGCACGCGGTCAGGGCTTATTTAACGTTCCAGCTGGTTCCGCCGCGCCCTCAGCCCTGACTGAACCGGGGCCCGCCGTGGGTAAACATTCAGGCTACGCCTTTCTTGAGCAGCCGTAGCGTTACTGATGGCTGCACGGAGCCCGCTGTGTCAAGGGGAGACGCTAACGTCGCATGGTAACCAGGGCCGTGCCCATCGTCGACGCCGTCGTCTTTGTTCGCTCTTCTCCCGCGTGGCGTGCGTCTTATTTCTGAAGACGCCCCATAGGCGTTGATTTGGGCTCTCTGTATGCTGCTCCCCGCCAGCGTTTTACCGGCCTACCGGCCTTACCGTTCGCTCCGACTTTCACCGTAGGCTGAAGAAGCATGTGGCACGGGCTGTCAAGAGGAAGGCATTTCTGCTGCGATAGGATCGCGGAAATATGCCAGCATGCACTATGCACTATTTCCTTGATAGAAATAGCCCCATCATCTATTTAACCTCCATCTATCCGTGTAGAGCACACTGAGATTTCAAAATGTCTTCTGCAACGATGACCTGGCCATCAGAACCCAGCTTTTATTATTAGTAATGCTCAACGATGTGGGATTTCCCATCGCATGTAACCGTTTCCTGTGACTCAAAACGGGCTGCCTTTAGGGTTGGTATACCATGATTGACTGTCGTATAATGGCTTGGCATTTAATCGCAACAGCTTTTCCTGGCAATTATGCACGGATACTTCAGAGTGAGTGAATTTAACAATTGACCCGGTACAAAAACCTAAACCATTGTTAACTCTCAGAACCCGAGGGCCCAGAAAGTCCAAACAAGTGGGACACTATCAAGTTAGCAAGATCGATGTTGGTGTTTCCGAATGGGAAAGGGGGTTTCTATGTAGGCCATGTATTCCTTCATGACATCGCTCCCTTTTATTTGTGACATTTTTTTTTTCACACCCCAAATCTCCAGCTTGCCCTCTTCCATTGAAAGGTAACGCAGCCAAAGGCTAGCAAGAACGCTCCATTTAATGCTGGGATGCGTGGATAATTAACAAAAGCAGCCCTGTTTATGGAGTGCCCGCAAGCTAACATTGCATGCTAATTTGATTTGGGCCGAGAATCCTTCGGGGGCTTTGCCGTTTGGGGGGTGGGGGGGAGGACAAGATGGCGACCAGCATGGACCAGAGCCTAAGCTCGGACTCCTGCTTGTGGCGCCTGAATCTCTTGTAGGTGTCCTCCAGGGGTGCAGAGTGAGTAGCGTGATATACAAGCCCTGCTCGCTTCGCTGGAAACAAAGCCCCTTATAAAGACTTATTTGAATTTTGTTCTCGGTGGGGAGATGGTAATTTATTTTTGAAATGTAACTCTTTAAATGAGAAAAATCAATCTGTGCTGTTGTTGACACCAGCCTTGGCCCGCTGCCGCCTGTGTGTGTGCCTCATGCCATATATTACCCTAATAGGTTTTCTAATAGCATCGAGGGCTCTGCTGTGTGTCTTTGTCCCTCCGTTTTGGTAAAACTGGAACTTCTCCGATGCCCCCCGAACTTTTCCTCGCATTGCTTTTTGTTGTCGGTACTTTTTTTTGTGTCGGAACAAACCAATTGAGCCATTAGTCCCCGTAGCAGAACACAGGGCTGGGTGGAATTCCCTCTTTTCAGACGGTGTATTATTACCTTGCACCTGGGAACATTGATATCACCCCTTGCTCCTACTGGAATCTATTATTTGGAATGTCAATAACTGTTGTTGAAATGGCGTGTCCTTCTTTTCATCACCTCTGAATATGCAATTGTGCCGCGTGTTTATTTTTGACCGATGTGGGCTTGTAGGTTTTAACCGCTTCTTACGTAGCGTACACTTCACCCTCTGGCCTGGTGTTTAATGTTATTCCCCACACCTACTGTTGGGATAAGTACTTGACTTGCTGACTATTTTTGGTCCTTTTGCGTACCCATTAATCAGACACACACACACCTACCTGTTAGTTTGGGTGTGGTTCTGGCTGTCCTCAAGCCTTCCCTTTTAGTCACCTCTTGTCGCCCCAGCTGTACAACATGCAGACAGTCTGTCAGTTGCTGTTGCAGCAGTAGCCGCTTATTACTGCTCACATGACAGGCCATAGAGAATGTATGCATGTGTTGGTGTTGAAATGACTGGAACCCCAGACATTGTGTTCTACATGTAATGCCCCCAATATGAATATATATGCCTTTACCCTCTACAAAAGAACTCAACTTTATTTATTTCAGTGGCTCACCTGCAAGCTTGTTCTTTGATACCTTGTCTCCTCTGTCAACCAGAGCAGAACACACTCCAGAGGTGTGGCGTCTGGGCTCAAGTGAGCTGTGGGGCCTGTTATTAGGCCCTTGGTATTTTACATACTGACTTAAGGCAGCAGCTTAACGTACACAGCATCTCGCCTTTTGTCTTCCGCCCCGCCCCCTGAACTTTTGATGTTGGCCGGTGATGAAAGAGCTGCATCATCATCGTCATCATCATCATCATCACGTCTGTCCGGCAGCGAGCGGCTCAGTGCTTGTCCTCTGGTGTCCCCGTCCTCCCTGCACCATCGCCAAACGGCCCTGATCACACGCAAATACAACCAAAGCCTCAACTCCCAGGCGTCCAGGCGTGACCCCGTGTTCACTCGCCACCAAGGCTCTTGACTTGAATCACCGTGTGCCATGCTGTGGTGCGTGTTCTGGTGCTTCTTCGCGTGGTCGCCGTTGATCTGAACAACAGTGAAATGGGATGATTGGCGCCGGCCCGCCCACATGTCCCGGCTTAACTCCGCTAAGCCGGCAGCACACTGACTCCCCACAGCAGCTCTGCCTCTCCGCGCTCCGGGGGACAGAGGCCTGACGAGTCACTGCTGAGACCCGTTGAGGAGGTAACCGTCTGCCTTCACGCTGGAGGGGACAGGGGGGAGAGGGGGGAGGGCGGGGTTGAGCTGGGGACGGAGGAGGACAGACGCAGACGAGAGACGGTGCTCCGTCCTCCACCAGCCAAGCTAGCGAAGGGTCAAACCCCACGGACACCATTTTAATCACTTTTCTATGCTCTCTGCTTGGGTCCTTTTTTATGTTTGGCAAACTTGGTACCCCATGCGCACACAACTGTGCAACTAATAAAATAAGGAAGTGCGCCAACAGTTGATGTATTTGTGTCCTCGCATGGCTCAAAAACTCTTCTTTTGCTAGCTTCTAGCTATCGCCCCCCCCTCCCCAATTAAACAATCGATGCCAACAATTGAACAATGGTTTAACACATCAGCCGTGGTTAGGTAGGTTCGGGAAAAGATCAATATATTCCACTTTTTCCGCGAATCCGCAAGAACATTTGTGCTCCATTTCCATCGTTCCACTTGATGTTGCATCATGACCCCGTCAGCGTTCTCCCAGAGGCTGCCTCCCTCAGCGCCCGGAGAGACGCCGTAACTGCAATCAGATGTTTGGTTGACGCGCCGTGCGGGCGCACAAAGGCGCGGGCGCGGGAGGAGAAAGGTGAGCCTGATTGAGGAATTTACACACGGGCGTCAGGGGCCCCCTTTGCTGTCACCGTGCGGCCTGGTGACAGGGCCGGGCCCGGGCCCGGGCCACTGTGCCCGGGCCCGGGCCACTGTGCGTCAAATCCCAGACGAAAGGAAAAACATTCCTCTGGAGGTTTCCTCTGCATGGCTACAGCGAAGCAGAATCACATTGAAAGCGGTTTTAAATTTTTTTATGCATGTCGAAGATGAGTTTCACCGTCTAAAGAACACGTTTCATCAAGCCTATCTTCACACACACGCACCTTTATTAATGGAAGTCTGCCCTTTGATTTGACCCGCCAGCGTTGTTAACTTGCTGCGTAAAGTGTTTTTGATGCCGGCCGCTTGAATGCCTTTTAAAGACTAAACAGTGTCGAGGACAGAGGTGCAAGAGTTGGGCTTTCTGCAGGGTTTGTGTTCTGCAGGTTTCCTTTCGCCTTGATCACGATTTGAAAGAACCTGATGAAAGGTTGGATGAGTCTGTCCCGTAATGAAGGAGTATCACCAGAGCCTCGGGCTCGGGACACAAACCCCACCGGAGGTGCTGATGACTGCTGTCGCCCCGCTCAGAGGCCCTGGCGTATCCCCCCCCCCCGGTGCCACACTTTAATGGCTGGCTGTATGGGAGCTGGAGACCGTCTGTACCACCGCCGTCTCTATACACACACACTCAACACACAGGCGCAGTCCAGGCCTGTGGTCGGACACAGCTGGGGAAGAATAATCTAAACACTCGCATTCTCTCCAACATACACACACGGTCGTGCACTGGACTCCTTTTCGACCGCAGCGAAAAAACTGGAGAGGCTTTTTTTGGGGGGCGACATGTCGTGTCACTCACGCGGCCGGGGTTACTTTCCAAATGCCCAATGACAGCGGAAAGAGGCTGTTTACATTCTGCTTTTTAAACAAGCGGCTTGACCACACACGGCACAGCCCGGCACAGCCAGGCCCTCCCTGTTCACATTTCACATGACACCCCACCACCACCACCACCACCACCACCACCACCACCCCCCCACGTGTGGCTGCATGGAGAATGCCTGGAGGGTGGAGAACTGCCCTTAGGTTTGCACAAGAACGTTTTATCAGAGCGGAGATATGGCCGGCCGGCAGTGGGGGGAGGAAAGGCATTCAGGTCCTATTAGTGCAGTTCAACAGTGTTCACAGCCAGCGTGTCCGCCAGGCGAGCCACTAGATCCCTGGTCAGGTTGGCTGTGGTTGGTAATGCTGCCGGGGAGTTTTGCGGCAGGAGGAGAAACCAAACCACTTCCTAGTAGTTTGTAATTGTTTCTTTCTTTTCACCAGCTCTCAAAATTCTGCCGTCTTTCAAAGCCTTCAGTGTAAGAAATGCGACCATTCTCGTTAAGAGCTTGAGCAATGTCGAAGATTGTCTTACGAGGCTTTGAGGGAGGAGTTTGTGTTCTGACAGAAGGTAATGTATAAATAATATATCATTAATATCATGCAAAATAAAGAAGACCAGATATTTCCGTTGCCAAGCGCCCTTCCTCCCACTGAACACTGAGATGTGCAGTCCTCCCCGACGCCCGGCCACTTCCGCCATGTAACACAAGATGTCACAGCCTGTCGACCACGCTACAAAACCCATGAGACTGCCGCTTGTTTGTGACACGTAATCCACCTATGAGATGCTTCTTCCTCCAGCGCAGCAAGCCCCGTCCATTTGATTCTAGTTCATTTTTACCGATGATCCATCTGCGGAGAAATGTTATACAGCCGCTTGTTTAGTTCAGTCAGACCAGCAGCTCTGAAAGACGCTTCTTAGGTTTTTAGATCCAGCTTTGTCCTTTCCTTTCCTCTTCGCTGTTCGGCCTCTTTTGAGGGCAGTGCAGGGGCCCAGGCTGCTCTGCCCTGCAGGCCTGGCTTCGCTCGACCACCGCAGCCAAAAGGGACTGATTATCAGCAGGGCAGAGGTAATGCTGCTCTGCTCAGCATTAATTGGCTGATTAACATGAGGACAGTTTAGCACTTCACTGTCCCACACTCGGGCCATTAATCAGGGAGGAGGCCGTGCCAGCTGAACGCCTGCCAACAGCTTTAAACAGCCCTATAAAGAGAGGGACTGGAGTGTGTGTGATGGGGGTGGATGGAGGGGAGGCGGGAGGGTTGGGGAGGGTATAGTTTTACATGCACAGCCAAGAGGGGGATGTGACCCACTCTGTCGGCCAGACGGAGTAATGCAGTCTCGGGCCGCGGCGCCGAAGGAACGCCTGAATGACACCGACTGCGTGGCTGAAAGTACAGCGCACCTCCGTGAGGGGATGTAGCAGAGCTCCATCTGGTCGGGGCTCCCAGGCTGCATGGGAAATGGTGTCACTGTGCACTAAGGCCATTACAGTGCCTCGAAAGCGGCCCGCGCAGCTGGGGAAGAGATGTGCGGTTCAAAGGTTATGCAGTTTCCTCCGCCTTCTGCGAATACTCAGCTGATGGTGCACAAACCGGAGGGGTTTTCGTGTTTGGATCGCGTCACGTCTCAGGCATCAGAAGGGCCTCCGAGCTCCAGAAACATCAGCCAGCTGTCCCGCAAGTCGCAATGCCGGACCCCGACGGCCGTCTCCCGCGTCATCTCCTACTTTCTGGCTGCACTGGTGCAAAAATCCAGTCTTTTATCCCCCTGAGATGGGGATGAAGAGGTGGATTTCCTGTCTCGGGACCTCGGGCTTCCAGCTTTGCAGCGTTCAGCAGTTTTTCCATTGTCAAGGACGGTAGGTCGTATAAGACCCCGGTTTGGATCAGCCCAAAACAACCCCACTGCTTCAGCGGTAGCTCCTGAATGCAGGCGTGGGTGGACGGTGCTGATGGTGGCACTACCGTCTCAGCCCATGCCCCGGGGCTTCATATCCTCTGCTGTGCAAAGTCTCCCGGGGCATTGCCACGGTCTCCAGGGTTTCCATATCCTCTTTGTATGGCGTAGTTCAAGGCCAAGTCTACCGGCTGCCATTTTAGTTTGTTTTGCTTTATCAGGACGATGAAAAAATTGAGTTTCATCCAAAGTGGCGTACAGTGATTTTATGTTGGGTTTCTAATTCACGCAGTCAAACAGTGAGCAGGGTTTGAGCATTCGTTTCCTACAGGTAGACTGCGGTTTTAGGGGGGTTTCAATCCCAGAACCTATTTTGTCCGGGAGTCGAGCACCCTTCCCTCTAGACTCTCCTCGTTTCTCTCTCCGTCTTCCTCCTTCGGGTCTTATCTCTGTGTTTCACCTTGTTGCACTGCGTCCAAACCGAAGCCCCCCTCCACGCCGGCGTCTCCGGTGGCCCGTGTGCGGCCGTGCGCCCGGCGCGCTATCTGCTAAACGGCTCACCCCGGGTCGTTACCTCCACGCCGCTACCTCAACTTAATGGGCACTCTGCAGCGGCCGTAATCTGGTAAACAGGATCTTCAGGCTGACGGTGTAAACCCTGCCGCTGTCATCGCTCCAAGGCTATTCAACTTGACTCATAAGTCACTAAAAGCTTCTCAATGGCTGCAGCGAGAACAACTTTATTTTCATGGTCACCCTCGTAATAATCTGGCTCAGTGTGGCTCAGTCTGGCTCCCCGTCAGGGCTGCTCTCGCTTGGTCATGTCTTGTCTTTTATACTTTTATACTTGTTTTTTTTTTTGGCCGTTTTGTTTTTGCCAGCGCCACGGAGTCCACTCCAGAAACCCCTAATCTCTTCTGCAAAATCAGTTCCTCGCCGCCAAGCAGTCGATCAGACGCAGGGTTCACGGTCGACACAGCAAGGGGGCGTTCCCCGGGACTCTCGCGGCTTGCGCTAGCCGGCTGAGGCTAGCCGGCTGGCGCTAGCCCCCTGTGGAGTCAAGGCCGTGCAGCTGCAGCAGCTGTGTGTAGGCTGGGCGCTGTCTTTGAGTCGGTCGCGCACCTGCCTCTCGTGTAAACACGGCGGCGGCGTGGTGGTGGTGGTTACTGTCTCTCTCGCTCGCTCGCGCGCGCACGCACGCACGCATCTTCCCTTTGTTCTGCCGACCTGCAGCAGCCTACATGTTAGTGTGTTTGCACAGTCGGCTGTTGGGAGTATGAGTCGCGTGTGTGTGTGCGTCTGTTTGTGGAGCACCTCCCTCTCTGCCATTGAAACACAGGAAGTGCCTGGTACTGTTAAAACGAATATGTGGTTGAATTCCCCCTGAGAAAGGACTTGAGCTGAACCGGATGCATATGTTTCTGAGTGGTGTTTTGCAAGTAGCTGTGTGCGTTGAGGACCTTAGAGGCTCCGTACAGCCCCTCTGTAATGACCGCCTCTCTGAAGGCTTCAGAGGGCGCATCTCTATCGACTATCAGGGGCGGCAGTAGTTCAGTGGATAGAGCGGGTGGACAGAGCAGGTCGTCCAATAACCGTAGGATCGGCGGTTCGATCCCCTTGATCCCCCCCCACCTCCACATGTCGAACCCCACAAATGTACTGATTGTACGTCGCTTTGGACAAAAGCGTCTGCTAAATGCCCCTTTATATCAGAGCCCCCTATCGAGCAGATTGTGTGTGTGTGTGTGTGTGTGTGTGTGTGTGTGTGTGTGTGTGTGTGTGTGTGTGTGTGTGTGTGTGTGTGTGTGTGTGTGTGTGTGTGTGCGCGCGATCCCGAGCCCAAAGTTGTCCCCTTTCCTCCACGGCACGCGGCCTGTTATCAATTGTGCGCCTCGGTAGCTGGTGGGGTGGATCACGTTCTGTCTTTGATACCCCTGAGGATCTGGCTGCAGCTGCACGCCCCCCTCCCACACCTCCCCCAGAATGTCCCCAGCCCCTCCACCTCTGCTTTCTTGCTTTGGTCTCGCCTCGCTTTTCCGTTCCATCATCTGGTGGATAATTGTCCCCGCAGTTACGGGTCTGTGTGTGCGTGTGCGCGTCTGCATGCGTGTGTGTGTGTTTATAATTGGAAGCAGCAGCGTCGAGCCTCGACTCTCCGCGTGCTCCGGGGGGCTCACCTCAGCGGGCTCCAGAGAGGCCGTGTGGAGGCGTGGTGGTGGCGGTCTCTCCTCCAGTGAGGCCGTGTGGAGGCGTGGTGGTGGCGGTCTCTCCTCCAGTGAGACCGTGTGGAGGCGTGGTGGTGGCGGTCTCTCCTCCAGTGAGGCCGTGTGGAGGCGTGGTGGTGGCGGTCTCTCCTCCAGTGAGACCGTGTGGAGGCGTGGTGGTGGCGGTCTCTCCTCCAGTGAGACCGTGTGGAGGCGTGGTGGTGGCGGTCTCTCCTCCAGTGAGGCCGTGTGGAGGCGTGGTGGAGGCGTGGTGGTGGCGGTCTCTCCTCCAGTGAGGCGTGTGGAGGCGTGGTGGTGGCGGTCTCTCCTCCAGTGAGACCGTGTGGAGGCGTGGTGGTGGCGGTCTCTCCTCCAGTGAGGCCGTGTGGAGGCGTGGTGGAGGCGTGGTGGTGGCGGTCTCTCCTCCAGTGAGGCGTGTGGCCGAGCGCCTCCGGAACACATGGGGGACATGTGTGTGTCGAACCGTTTAATGGTCAAACATCAATAAAGAGGTGCTGCGCGGCTTCTACTTTTATGAATTGATTTTGCAGTTTGCAAACTACCTTCACTTTGACAATTTGGTCAGGAATCGAGGAGCATGGATCGATTTGAACTACATGATTACAATGAGATGCAAAACTGTTTCACGAAAGGCCGTGCAGTTGTAGTTAATCACACCTGAGTGGTGGTCCTCTCCTCTTAGTGATGACTCGTCAGCCTCTTGGTACCCAAGACCTTTCTATTACTTTAAACGCTGTACACTGTAACATGCGACACGCCCGTCACTAATGGCAAACCTTTTGGCTCGCCTGCAATTTACTCGCAAATATCTATTTATTTGGGCGATGAGTTGAGCAGCCACTTTAGACGGTGGCTACTCCACCCAGTGGGTGGATGTTAGCCATCATCCTCAAGAATACCAGTAGGTGGTTCATGGGCCCTGGGCCCAGCGAGCCTGGTGCGCTGTGTGAGTGAAGCACGCCGTGGTCTCCTACCTGTGAGTGAAGCACGCCGTGGTCTCCTACCTGTGAGTGAAGCACGCCGTGGTCTCCTACCTGTGAGTGAAGCACGCCGTGGTCTCCTACCTGTGTGAAGCACGCCGTGGTCTCCTACCTGTGAGTGAAGCACGCCGTGGTCTCCTACCTGTGAGTGAAGCACGCCGTGGTCTCCTACCTGTGAGTGAAGCACGCCGTGGTCTCCTACCTGTGAGTGAAGCACGCCGTGGTCTCCTACCTGTGAGTGAAGCACGCCGTGGTCTCCTACCTGTGAGTGAAGCACGCCGTGGTCTCCTACCTGTGTGAAGCACGCCGTGGTCTCCTACCTGTGAGTGAAGCACCCCGTGGTCTCCTACCTGTGTGAAGCACGCCGTGGTCTCCTACCTGTGAGTGAAGCACGCCGTGGTCTCCTACCTGTGAGTGAAGCACCCCGTGGTCTCCTACCTGTGAGTGAAGCACCCCGTGGTCTCCTACCTGTGAGTGAAGCACGCCGTGGTCTCCTACCTGTGAGTGAAGCACTCCGTGGTCTCCTACCTGTGAGTGAAGCACCCCGTGGTCTCCTACCTGTGAGTGAAGCACCCCGTGGTCTCCTACCTGTGAGTGAAGCACCCCGTGGTCTCCTACCGGTGCAGCCGCACGGCGCTCACACGCCCCAATTGATTTTAATGACTTGTCGCCGTGGCTCCGGGTGGAAATAATGACACGGTGAGCACCACTGATGTGAACCAGATGAGCCGTCTCTGACGAAGAAGGGGTGAGAGAGAGAGGGAGGGGGGGAGGGAGAGAGAGGGAGAGCGGGAGAGAGAGAGAGAGACAAAGGGGGAACAAACATGCCGCACATTTAGTGTTTTGTTCTGATAAAGCCGTTCCATCTTGTCCTCTTTCCCCCTCTGCTCTGTTTTGGTCCCTAAACTGCCCCCATTCTCTCCCCCCCTCCCTCCCTCCCTCCCTCCCACACCTTCCAAGCAGGGCCAGGAATGTCCCACAGCTCTGTATTTGTGTCCGGCATGTCGTCTATTAGTTCAGTGAGACGCCACTGGGAGACGGTGGATTCCTTCCTGTTGATTTATGTCGCCGCTTCTCTGCTCCGGACGGTTGGGCCGCGCTCGCCAAACGGAACCGGGCCCCG
>OMKI01038685.1:2781-14237 GCA_900302315.1 Phycis blennoides
ACACGCGGCTGTATCCTTCTGACTTCACAGTAAACATACATTCCGAGAATCATTATTCATTATCAATGTTGTCATAGCTGCACTGCGCACACACACACACACACACACACACACACACACACACACACACACACACACACACACATGCACACACACAGAAAATTATTTTTCAACTCATTTAACTAACTAATTAAACTATTTTGTGTGTGTGCCACACTGTTTTTGTAGCTAACATTTTCTTTATAATCTGTTATCCTAACATGGGATTATCTTTGGATAAAAACAAAAGCACTGAGTGTAAGTTGATAAGCAGTTGATATGCTTAAACACATCAAGTCAAACTGTTGAGAGTGGGTGTGTCTCCATCAAGGCTGCCTCAACCAAATGTGCCATTGACATTGCCACTGTATCCATTTATGCCAAGTTCAAAATTGTTTTAATTTGATGGACAGCTAAATGAATAACATCAGATGATAAACATTCAAAGTACGCACACGTGATCAGGCTCCATGCACAACAAAACTCCCATGAAAATCATGGCAAGTTGGTTTGAAGTTTTCACACGGCACAAATTAGTCCTTTGTTCTTTGGTGATTATTCCCAGGTCTCAATGCTTCATGTTCTGCGATCTCAGTTACCATTGGCTAGATGACGATTTGACGTATGAATGATCTACCTCACATGACGCAATGTGGTACGTTGATGGGAATCTCACCTTTAAACAGCAGGTATATCCCTGGTAGTATAATGATTGAGATGGCGATGAGCTTAGCGACAGTCAGGAAGATCTGAATTCGGGCCGTCCAGGTCACACTCATGCTGTTCAGAAACATGACTGTAGCTATTGGGGGAGAGGGACCAGAGAGAATGACATTTAAATAATTGCATTTGAAATATAAACTTGAAAAACAAGTACATATTTGGTATCATACACCAATCTGGCTGTGCACACACTGCTTATTTATATTGATTGTCTATTCATTTTACAATGTTTACAGTTAGTTGGGTATTCAGTACGGTATTTTTGCTGCGTAGAATAGCTGCTTGGGTGTTTGAATCCCAGATACTCAAAAGAAACTGGCTACAATCCACAACATGTGCAGCCTATATAGTGTGTCATGTTCTTTGTATATTTTCTCCACCTTGGGAGCAATTCATTATTCTCCTGTTTACCTTCTGCTAATGTTCCATTGGTTGCTTTAGTCATATGACACAGGTATTCAGGGATTCTAATCACAAACTTCTTTAGTTGTTACATGTGGTCAGCTTGCAGCTCCAGCTTCTTTATCTTTTCCTTCCTCTGTTTGTGCCTACAACAGTAAAGAGCATTACACTTTACTCCTGCCTCTGACTTTCTCTTGGAGCCTGTTCGCTATCTGTGGATTTGTGTACAGACACACACTGAGGACAGAAGAGTCAAAAAGCATCTTCACAGCAGGCACTTCAGCATCAGGAAAAGAGGGTACTGTGCAAACATACCTTCCCTATGCTCGCAAAAGCCTCCATACTCACCTCTTTTCACATGTCTTTGGAGGACTGCAATGCATGATTACATTTACATTGAGGGCATTTAGCAGATGCTTTTATCCAAAGCGACTTACAAAGAGTACATTTGTCAGAACGTTGATGATGAAAATTACGTCACATACTAGTGAAGCTGGACTGGAACAATTGTCCACCACTGATGGTGGCTTCACAGAACAGGACCCTGCACATGAGGCAAGATCCCAACATTATTCGTCATCCACCTTGTCTAAATCCTTTTCAGCTAGCAGGTCCGCAGCCAGGGCTCACGCTGAGGTCGAAGCTGCGCGTGCCACTTTTGTTCAGTGAGAAACTGATTTAAAGATAGAAGAGGCTTGTCTAGCAGCTCAGTTATCAGCACTGGAACATGAGAAAGAGGTTGCAGTAGCCTTAGCAGAAGCTGAAGTTCTCGAGGCAGCAGCAGAGTTTGAAGGTAGAGAGGGCAGTAGGAGGCACTGTGATACAGTCAGTGTTGCCATTCAGCGCACCCGCGACTATGTCGAACACCACTCCCAGCTACATCTTTGTGATGCAGACCCCCCAGTACTTAAACCATATACGCCATCTCTATTGCCGCTCATCAAACCCGAGGTCCAGTCATATATACAGGAGCATGTCCCTATTCCTGACAGCAGAGCTTCTCACTTCTTACCCAAGAATGATGTTCATGCAATACAGCAGCCTGAGAGGGTGGTGCCAGTGGTTTGTCAACGCACCACAAGGGACAATGACAACCAAGCTACGCAGCAACCTGAAAGGCCGACAGCGGTTTGTCACCACCCCTTTGCTCAACTCTCCTCTGCTCAGTTGCACTCCCCCTCTTTCAACAGACCCTCATTGCAGTCACATACTGATGACAGGACTGGTATGAGTGACATCGCAAGGTACGTGGTACGTCGAGAACTTGTGAATTCTGGTCTCATCCAGTTCAATGATTGCCCAGAAAGCTATTGGGCTTGGAAGTCCTTGTTCCTCAACGCCATCGGAGAACTAAACTTAACTACCAACATACTCAACATTACCTACAGCTACGTCAAACAGTTCCCAGGTTTTCTACAGGTCCATCAAAGCCTGAACGAGTGGAAAGAAGATCAGGATATGTCAAAGGTCAAGTCTCTGCTCACAGGACTGAAGTCACATCGCATCGATCAGCTTCTCAGTCACAGTTCAAGCGGCAAGCTGGGTGACATTGACAGCCAATGCCCCATCCACCAAAAACTCCATCCTCTAAAAAAGTGTAGGTGAGTGTAAGTGTAAGAGGTTTTCGGAGCAAGCCACTTGAAGAGCGCAAGACCTTCTTAAAGAGAATGCTATCTGCTTTTGGTGTTGCTCTTCTACTATTCACCTGGTGAAAAACTGTAAGGCAGCTTTGAAGTGCAGGGAATGTGAGAGCGATGGTCACGTTGCAGTGCTTCACCCGGGACCCCCTCCGTGGACCATGAGAGACCTCTCCTCAGACCATGGCGGGGAGGGTGAAGGGGAGACACCTCAGCCAGCAGTCACCTCCCCCACCTGTTCTAAGAACTGCCTGGTGAAGATCTGTCCCAAGGCATGCCTAGACAAAGCCACTAAGGTCTATGTTATTCTGGATGACCAGAGTAACAGGTCACTGGCAAGGTTTCAATTCTTTGACCAATTTTGACCTTCAAAATTAGAGGGTCAGACTTGCCATACACTCTCCGCACATGTGCAGGAGTCACTTAAACATCCGGGAGAAGAGCCACAAGGTTCAGGGCAGAGTCATTGGATGGAACGACAAGTGTGATGCTCCCTACACTGATCGAGTGCAATGACATGCCAGATGACCGGTCGGAGATCCCAACTCCTGCAGCTGCACAGCACCACGCTCACCTGAAGTCCATCATCCACAGATTACCACACCTACATCCAGAGGCCCAGATACTCCTTCTTCTGGGATGCGACATCCTTCAGGTTCACAAAGTCAGAGACTTTGTGAACTGTGCTGTGAGGGCACTGTGAGGACGCAATGGTCCTCACAGCGCCCCCTACGCCCAAAGACTAGACCTTGGCTGGGTTGTTATCGGCGAGGTCTGCTTGAGCTCAGCCCACAAGCCAGTGGCTGTGAATTCCTTCCGGACTAACATGCTTGAAAATGGACGTCCGTCTCTCCTCACACCATGCCCCAATCATCTTCAAGTCAAGGAGGAGTTTAGCTCCAAAACTCTCCTTACACCCTTGCACACGACACCCCAGTCCTTGATGACTGTAGCCTTGGCAGCACAATCTTTGTGAAAACCAAGGACGATAACAGAGTGGGTCTCTACATCGAAGACAGGCTTTTTCTGGAGCTCATGGACAGCTGGGTAGCACCCCTTCCATTTCAATCCCCTCGGCAACGCCTCCCAAACAATCGAGAACAAGCTCTCAGTCGCCTTACCTCTCTCCACCGCACCCTAGAAAGAAAGCCTGAGATGAAAACTCACTTTGTGAACTTCATGCAAAAGAGTTAGCTCCACCGCTGCTAGAGGGAGAAGAACGATGGTACTTACCCATCTTTAGCGTGTACCACCCACAGAAGCCAAACCAAATCAGAGTTGTCTTTGACCCCAGTGTTCAGCATCACGGCATCTCCCTGAATGGTGTCCTACTTACGGGCCCAGATCTGAACAACAGCTTACTCAAAGTCTTGCTGCGCTTCCAAAGAGAAGCAGTGGCTGTGATTGTGGACATTGAACAGATGTTTCACAGCTTCATTGTCAGAGAAGATCACTGGGACTTCCTTTGGTTCCTATGGTTCAAAGACAATGAACCCAGTAAGGAAATTGTTGAGTACAGAATGAAAGTCCATGTATTCGGTAATAGCCCGTCACTGGCAGTAGCCATATATGGTCTTCGGTGCGCAGCACAACATGGAGCAAGCGATTATGGCAGGGATGCTGAACCCTTTGTAGAGTGTGACTTCTACGGCAATGATGGCCTCAAGTCACTCCCATCAGCTGCTGAAGCCATCGACCCTCTAAAAAGGGCACAAGAGATGCTTGCCGCCTCTAACTTACGGCTCCATAAGATAGCGTCAAACCACTCTGATGTCTTGGAGGCCTTACTGCCAGAAGACCATGCAAAGGGTCTGCAGAACCTGGACTTCAATGACAACTCCAGCCCTCATCCAACGCAGCTTTATCAGAATCAGAATGTTCAGCAAACCTGAGCAGTGGCACTATGTCTCCACCACTCAGAATCCAGCGGATCATGTTACTCGATCTGTACCTGCAGCCGGGCTAGCTAGCATGATATGGCTTACAGGACCCCTGTTCCTGTCTCAACCTGAAGGAGTGCCCACTTCAGAAGAGGAGTCATATGAACTCATCAACCCAGATTCTGACACTGAGGTGCGTTCTCATGTCACTACTCTCTCTGTTCCTCCATCTAATCTGGGATCTCATTGCTTCGAGTGGTTCTCTTCCTGGAAGTCTCTGGTGCGAGCCATAACATCCCTGATGCACATCATTCAGTCCCATAGAAGTGCAGATAGAGGCAAGCAGGAGATCTGTAGTGGCTGGCATCAATGCAAGAGGCCCCGCACGGCAGAAGAACTCTCAAAAGCAGAAACTCTCATCATCCCCTCGCACCCCTCTTCAGATCCAGATTTGCCGTTTCTCTTGACCCCTGCGTCACTCCTGACACAAAAGGTGTGTACTTACCTTCCTCCTCCGGGAACCTCCGACAGCAAAGACCTCCACTGCCAGCAGTGGAGACAGGTGCAGCATCTGGCCAACACCTTTTGGAACAGATGGAGACGCGAGTATCTTCCAACACTTCAAAGTAGCAGCAAGTGGCAGGATGTATGGCCTAACGTCAAGAAAGGTGACCTGGTCCTGCTTAAAGACAACTAGGTGAAGAGGAATGACAGGTGAACTGGTCACAAAGACATTCCCTGACCAAGATGGAAAAGCCAGGAAGCTCGAACTCAAGGTCACAAGATCTGGTTCAGCAAAGACCTTCCTGAGGCCTGTCTCTGAGACAGTCCTTCTCAAGAGTGCTGAAGAAACATATAAACGTCTGTATACAAATTATGAATACATAAAATTGAATAAGATTGAATGAATTCATTAAAGACTCATCCAGGATTACCATACTACTTCAAACAACATAACTCAATATTTCCCTAAAATATCAAAAATATTATCTTTGAGCTTAAAAAAACTGACCGCCATTCAGTCAAATGGCTGTTTAGAAAGGTAATGGCTGTGTAGAAATGGCACATGCAAAATAGAAAGACAGAATGCCAGAATATATACTTAAGCCGATGGCAGCCGCCAGTTTGACAGCCATTGGGGGAACAGGACACGGCATGAACAGTGGTTCCAGGACGTACTGCCCGAAGGCCAGGGCGATCACTGCCATCCCAGCAGGCCTTGGAAGAAATGTCATACTTAATAACACATAATGCATATTCATACATAAAGCTTGTGTGAGTATGTTTGTGTTTGTTTGTGTAATAACTACAATTGGTTGGTTCAATTTTTTTCAGGATCAAACATTAGAGTACAGTGCACTACCCTCATGTAAAAAAAAATTGTGTTTCTATATCTCTGCCAGGACCATGTGGGAAATCAGAAATTGCTCTTATTTTTTTGTTTCCTTCATACTAGTATGCATATAACTAGTAACTAGTAATAACTACATATGCTGTTACACTACTAACAACTCAAATTACTTTACCCATAATGCATGAAAACAAATAATATAATTACATACATTGATAATAATTTAGATACTATTTAAGAAATAACAGCCTATGCCCTATTTACATGAAATAAATATCTTGATTCGAATTTGACTGTATCGAGATTCAAAAAAGATTCAAAATCTCTTTAGGTATTTTCATACAGAAACTACTTGTTTTTATTCCTTGCTTTCTTGTTATGTATATATGTCCAGCAGCCTATTTGTTATTAATCAATAAAACCGTGCATTCGTTATTTTATTTTCATAGACATAATGCCGGATTGGAATGTGTTTGGTTAGCGCACAGAGTCGCCAAAAAGTCATATATGAACATATGAACATATGAACATATTTGACCTCTGATCGATGTGAAAACAGGCTAGTGGGCCCCGCTCATGTCATCCGGGAATGGATCTCGCGGCGTCTCACAGAGTGAGCTCCGCCACTCGGCTGCATTGTCATTTTTACTGTCGTTTATTTCTAACTGCTACTAAGATGTAGATGTCTTGGATCTGTAATCAGGAATAGTCATAATTGTCGATATCTACGATCAAGTAAAAGATATCTTAAAGCGAATTTTGCTAAGAGATACTCTCAAATTTTCTTCAACTTCCCGTCTGTCGAGTCAAAATGGATTACAGATAACTTGAGTTTTGACTCTGGGAAATGACGTTGCAGGTATCTGCAGTTACATCAGAAGCTAGGACTGCAACCGCACGGCACTGCAACCGCACGGCACTGCAAGCGCACGGCACTGCAACCGCACGGCACTGCAAGCGCACGGCACTGCAACTGTACAGCAGTTGCAGTGCTCTCCACCGCCATGTCAGAGCATAAGGCCGCCTGCAAACGCTGCAGCCTGTGCACAACAGGACCCATTTCTATGTCATGCCGTTATGGTTTGCAATAACTGCAAACCGCCATTGCTTCTGCTCAACATCGTTCGAATGCTTTGTCAGGCCAAAATCCAACGGGAAGGCTTGAAGTTGGTCAATGAAACAACAACAATTCTGACCAGTTTGTTTCCACATTCCCAATCAAATAATGTCGTTTCCCAATTGATTACAGATTCTAAATACCATAACTGTTTAAATGTTTCAATGGCCGGTTAATATTGTGGAGTGATACTTTTACAGGTGAAATTAGTGTTAGTGTTAGTACATTGTGAATACATTTGCATTACATTTAGATCATTTAGCAGAGGCTTATGTCCAAAGCGACTTACAAAAGTGCATGTGTCCGAAGAAGGTGAAACAATTCATTACTGCTAATACAGCAAGCAAGTCACCAGAATAAGTATTTCAAGCATTTCAATTGCTAGTGAACATAGGGAGTATTGGCCATTGGTTTATTATTATTATTATATTTTTGTTAGGCACTCCATTAATCATAATGCATTGTCGTTGTTAACTGTTAACTGTGCCTACCTCATTGTCAATTTGTCTGTGTGTGTGTGTGTGTGTGTGTGTGTGTACCCTTGTGTGAGACCACATGTGTCAGGCTTTACAACAGCTTGGTCCTTACAGGAATCTAAATAAGGTCAGCCGAGTACAGGGGGCTGATCGACTGCTTGGCGGTCTTCAACTCCCCCCCATTCATTTCCCACCAAATCCATTAAGCTTCCATAGCTGGAAGAGTCTCTCACTAGGCTCTCTCTCTCTCTCTCTCTCTCTCTCTCTCTCTCTCTCTCTCTCTCTCTCTCTCTCTCTCTCTCTCTGCTCAACTCTCTGCCCTCTCTCCCACTCTATCCTCTCACTTTTTCCCACTTGATTGTTGGCTCTTGTGTACCATTCCTCTTGTTCATTTCCCATCGTTCCCATTGACTCTTGATCTGGGCCTGAGGCGTGGATAGCAGAGGATGGCCACCACACTGTTTATACTGGCCCTGCTGTTTGCTGTGCCCTCTGCTTCTGCTGCTTACAATTCCCATGCTTCACAGGGGCCCCCTTTCAACAAATCCCAGCGCCCCACTCACCCATACCCCCACTCCATTCGCTGTGCACAATCCCTTGATGGACATGGTGGTTTTTTTTGCAACGTACCTAATACAAATAAGGTCAGACCATATCCGTATGAAGGCTAGCTGGGGACCGAATGCCTCCAGAATGTAGGTATAGTGTCCACCTGATTTGGTGATACAGGTTCCCAGTTCTGCATATGATAGCGCTCCTGCAATGACAAGTGTTGAATTATCGATTTTGGTCCCATAAATAGCACAGTACATTGGCTTTGGAGTGGTAAATAAACAGTGTTTAGTTCTATACATGTGTTGTATGCACACCTGTCGGGTGTGCATACATCAGGTATGACTAGGGAATGACACACAAGGATATGGATTTTGGGTTTTTTCATATTTGTTGAAATTATCTTTTACCCAAGCGCAATCAATAAACCAAATGCTCTGACAGAAACAATGTTTATGTTGCTGTTTCAGGCTTGTAGTAAGCCTGTTCGTTTATTTCACTCAGACCGAATGATATGATTCGATGTCTACCCTCTGTCCTGCCTGCCCACACTCTGCCCCTGCACTCATTGCTTGACAGACCTATTGCGTAAGATCACGTAAGATTGCGAGTTAATCACCAGTTGTTTGGGGAGTGGTTTTGGATGGGATCTTGAAGGGAGGGGTGGAAGTTTTACTCTGGCTGGTTTCTCCAAACTGCCTACCCTACTTTTAACTTTTTAGAGTGGAGCTTTAACTTCAGGTGGGAGCATTAGCAGTAAAAAAGCACCTGACAATATATGTTCATTTCATAAAGAAAGCACTGATGAATCACTGTCTATACAAGTTTCTTTCATCAGAAACGTAATCAGTAGGAAGGTCAATCATTTACATTTCTACAATTCAATTATGTGCTGAGATTAGCAGCTAAAGACTCTGGCCTTAATGCTCAATTCAGATTCTTCTTCTTATCTTTTTACTCTTCTCACCTTGTGACGATTTAATGTTAATGTTAATGTTTGCAAGGGATCCCTTGCTGAAGTGTGGTGAGAACATTTGCTCCACTTACTATGAGAGCACACAACAACTCCATGCCTGATTTGCATCTGACCATGAACAAAGACAGAGTGTACAGGATGAGCACACACTCAGCCCATGTTGGGTTACCATGCAGTCACGTATCTGGATTGGATTTCGTACCATATTTTAAACTACTCAATCCAAATCGGTTTCCCTGCAATGTGGGCTGTTCACACTGCTCTTGGACCAGAGTTCTAAGGTACAATCCCTTTTATCTCAACCACATATTCCGAGCCTTCATCTCATCTGGTCTTGACTACTGTTGATTTATTTTTTGCTTGCAAATGTAGGAGATGTAAATCTTTAAAAATATATATGTAGACGTATGTAGGTACACATGTATATAATATATGTATATAATCTAGATGTAAACCTATATGCTGCTGCGACTCACCAAAGAGGGATAGCACGCCGCATGCAATCCACACCACCAGCGACATTCCCACACTGCCCGTGTTCTTCAGAATTCCCTTCGGGGAGACGAAAATTCCTGCTCCGATGATGGTGCCCATGATGATGGAGATGCCTCGGAGCAGGGTCACCTTCTTGCCCAACTCCACCTTCCTGACGGGCTCCTCTGAGTGCAGCTCTTCGCCACGGACCTCTGAATATTGAGCGCCGTTTTGGGAAGCCACCTGTTTCTTTGCCGTGCATCCATTGCTGACACCATCGCCACTCTTAGGCCTCCTGTTCATGTTGAAAAGCTGGCGCCCACAGACACTCTCTCTGACTAGAGTGTAGATGTGTCTCTTACTAAATCTTTTGAACCATCTGAAACTCACGGCATAGTGTGTGAGTGTGTGTGTGTGTGGCTGTCTGTGTGTGTGTGTGTGTGTGAGGCTTTCAAAGTTTTAAACACCCCTGGCTTTTCCTGAACAGAGACACACCCCCTCAGAGCACACACAGGACTGGGCACAGACAAAATAACACGCACACACACACACACACACACACACACACACACACACACACACACACACACACACACACGCATACTCTGCAGTTTTCTCCCCCCAGGCTGGCCCTGGCCTATTCAGCCCTGTGTGTCTCCTGAAAGAAAACAGGGCAGCCCTGCCGTCCCAGGGAAACAGACATGTATTCCCCCTCTGGTTTGGGTTTGCCCCCCCACCTGCCACTCATAAGAGTTGGTCTGCGGCTGCCTTGCTTCCTGTTACATTGTCTACACACAGCCAAATTGTTAATCTAAAGTGGATGAGCCAGTTTAGCATGGCCAGGGTTTAGAAAGAGACCAACTTGCTGTTGAGTCACTGTGAAGACACACACACACACACACACACACACACACACACACACACACACACACACACACACACACATGTACGCACAATGTTATGATCCTGAGTCACTTATTTTCCTGCTGAATCATGATGACATAGAGTTCTAGCAAAACTTACTCACCATTTCATTGTCTCTAACATTACTTTTTATTCTAATGTAATTGCATCATTTAATTTTTACACAATAAACACAATCACGTGCCATATGCAAGTCAATTCAAAGCCAGTAAAACTTTAAACTAACTTTAAATGAGACGAGAATATTGGTTGTCTTGTTCAATTATAAATATTTTACAAACACCCAACACATGACTTATCCACAATTTACAAAGTTGCAAATAGTTATCAGGAGCAGCACTAACCTGCTATCTTGGAGGGCAGGACATAAGACAAGACCAGAGCCCAAAATGGGGAACCTATTACAGAGATGATCAATGTCCCAGTAATAGTGCATGACTAAGAGGAGGGAACTTGAGTTCAAGACCAATACAATAGCAAGCTATCGATAACACAAATAACACACTGGAGTTTCTGGGCCAAGCCACACAGTAGGTACATTTCTGGGCCAAGCCACGCAGTAGGTACATAATGACCAACCTGGTGAACCAAACAATGACACGGTAGAAAATAGCACCGTTCGAACACAATGGCCATTCAGAGTGCTTTACACAAGCAGTCAGGACATACGAATACATTCAGTAAAATATGCATGACTTTGAGATGTCCAACTTTATTACCAAGGCCTATAAAGATGGCTGTAGAGATGTAAAGATGGGGATTCGTTTTTTTATAGATGCTGATTTTCATGTGGCTATTGAAGTGTAGTTCTGATTCCATGGTCTGTATTACAAGCTGACTTTAACTATTATAATTGTAATGTTACTATTATGTATAAAGTATATAAGCATATAAATGTATGTCAG
>OMKI01038762.1:0-14524 GCA_900302315.1 Phycis blennoides
TTATAAACATAATGACAATACATATCTGACCAGAAGGCCAGAAACACCCATCTCTCCTGACTTGTGTTCACAGCCAGCTGAGTCAGTCAACTCAGTGACACATGAACAGCAACAGTCAGCTCTAATGATGCGGGCACTAATGATCCCAGAATACACACACACACGCACACACACACACGCACACACACACACACACACACACACACACACACACACACACACACACACACACACACACACACACACACACACACACACACACAAACACACCCCCACACCCCCCCCCACCCACACCCCCCCCACACCCCCCCACACACACACACACACACACACACACACACACAGGGTCTGGACCCTGCATGTTGATCAGACAGTGCCTCTCTAATTGAGCTAATCCCCACTTGAGCATCAGTCCTTCTCCCTGAGGTATGACCCTGCACCCTGCCTCTCTCGCCGTCTCTCCCTTTCTCTCACAGCCATTCCCCCGGCTCTCTGCTTAAACCTCCAGCCCTTCTGTGGCCCATGTGGACAGTAGGGCTGTTGATTGGGAGACAATGGGCAGCAGATTGTGCTGTCAGGCTCCATTAATTGCCATCATTAGCATCACACTCCAGAGTCTGCAGACTTGCGGGCCTGAGCCGCAGGCTCCGGTTGTATTTATGTGTGTGTGTGTGTGTGTGTGTGTGTGTGTGTGTGTATGTGTGTGTGCTTGTGTGTGTGTGTGTGTGCATGTGTGTTTGTGTATTTTATCCACAGGGCAAATGCATGCCCTGCAATGCATTTATTTGGTCCTTGGTCTAGTATGTTACGTCATTGATGGTCAAGCAGAGACCAATAAAAAAACTATAATTAGCCACTAAGCAGCAATAACTCAACAACTCCATGTGGACATCATACAGGACTCTTGTGGAGAGAGAGAGAGAAGAGAGAAAGGCATGGATCCAAGACATAAAGAACCTGGACATGCCAGTGACAAGCCTCGTGTCTCCATGGTCCATATGTTCTTTTCATACATGCCAATCAATGGTCAAAAGCCATTGACCACTGGCCAACCGTTGGTATTTCCATTTTGAGCGGCGGGGCTCTGAAAGGAAATTGAACCACGTTTATGCCACGCACCTACTGTGTCCTAAGCCTTTGCCTCCCCAATGTAACTTCCTGTTGAATCAATGCCTGAGACAATGACTCAACAGGTGCGACGGACATAGGCCCAGCGGCAGAGCCCTACCCTACTGCTAGGCCCAATTAGCCCCCATGGCTAAGGAACAAAGAGCCGACATTTCATTTCAGCAGAGTGCCAGTTTAAGGACTCTTCTGTCAACCGCGGTCCTTTTTTATGCTTTCTGTCTCTCGCTGCTGACACCTCTGAAGGACCCTCCCGACTCTATCTTGTTCTGTAAGATTGGGTCGATGCCTTGTGCTCTGAGTGGCAGGGGTGTTCAAAACATGGGGTGTTGATGAATTCATTGCATGTGACTGGACTTGCTTTCTTTGCAAGACAGTGTTGGCTAATGAAACCCCATGTTGCTTTGGCAGAGGGGAGCCAATATTGTTTGGTTAATGCTTTTTACTTGAGGCTGCCTAACATGACTCAATTAGGCGAGTAAAAGCATACTTCTTTTTTTACATAACTGCTGGACTGTAAAATAACACAATGGAGGTATTACAATGGAAACTAGATTAAGTAATTTTATTACATTGCAATGGTAGTTCTCATTGACTTCCAGACCATGTTACGCAGATTTTCAGGCTTTGATCTTAGTTGTTGTGAGAAGATAAAATTTTGTTCATATTATCCAATTTTGCTTATTTTATCCTGACATTAGCAAGACCAGCAGAGGCAACAGTTACAACATTGCCTTTGTCAGTTAACTGACACAAGATTTTTGAAGAGTGTCCTAGACTATTCGAACTAGAAATTAAAAATATTTAATACAATATTGGATCTAGCATCTAAGCCTTTGACATCATGATTATAATAAGGCATGATTATTTCCCTCTATGTTGAAATAAATAAATCTGTGCTTCAAAATTTGTGCTTCAACCTATGACCCACTAATGAAAGCCCTTGCATTTGCAGTATCATGAATGTTACAAACTGGGTGTCGGTGTTTGACATTCCCACCATGCATTCAAATCACAAGAGATGCATAGTGAGTAACACGCTTTCCATCACCCAGCAGTTGTTGTTCTGCCAAAGAGAAACTCCCTTGTGTGTGTGTAACTAGCATAGTTTTTTCACCCATAGGTGGCGCCAAAGAGAACGATACAGAGATCTTCGAGACTACCGCTTTAATATAATGACTTTATATAGTGAGTTAATCTACGATAATATGATCTACAACTATACAAACTGCAAACTCAAAAACCAAATCTTGATGTAGAAAAATAGATGATTAGATGCAAGAATTTAAAGTATAAAGTAAAAAAAACACTCCAACCTCCAACACCTCCAATCTTTCATAATTTTTCTAGACACTTATATATAAGTTATACATAACTAAATATATAACTGTAGCCCCCTAACCCAGCAGACCCCTAGATCCAGGGGGGAGTCCTGCTCTGTTAGATTTTCTTTCTCAATTAGAGTCGATGACGTACACGATACCAGACAGAGTCTGGTGGTGTTTCCCATCCAGGCCAGACTATGGACAAGTAAGAAAAGGGTCCCGTATTATCCCCTTGAAATGCCAACACATCCATCACTAGCACCATTGCACCAAACAACAACAGCACCAAACTGCTAAAACCTGCTTTAATATCATATTAATTAGACGAGATCATTGCTCTTGACAACTGAGCTGTTGAAATGTCTGCGGCTTGTCATGCCCATGTGATTCACGCCACCACAACAAGGCTTCTCTGTCCCAGCACCAACCCAGGCAATCAAAGCTCTCACTCATACTGAATTTGCTCCTCCTGCTAATCTCAAAGTCGGATCACTGATGGACGGAAAGGTCATTCCTATGTTGGAAGAATCAGAGCCCTCTGGAGAGCTGGTGACTTCTATCCAAGGCTGTCTGTCCAATCTTGTGAACTGTTGAGACAGTTGGTATACAACCAACTTGAAATGAGTTGTATTGAAAAGCAGCTTAGTCTAGAACTAAGATCTAAGGAAATTATTAATTCATCGTTTTTTTCATGTAGGCCTAATAATATGAATACATTGGATCACACAGGGGGGATGATTTAGAAAAAATCATATTCAATCACAAATACATACAAATGAAGCCAATAATACGGAGCAACCATTATAAGCTGTAATAGGCAACTAATAAACTTAATCGTCATGGTTACACTCAGGTTTTCTTTGTATTGTAGCAGCGCTCCCTTGTGGCAATAGGTGGTAACAACCGTGGCTTACTAATTGCATTCTTTTTATTATTTTAAGTGTCCTCTGTGCTAATCAATACTTAATAAAAAAAGTATTACATTCATGCATAAAAAAATATGTGACATGTCTATAAATCCCTGCCCTGGCAAAATTCTGAACGGAACTGACAACGACTGAGATTGGGGAGCGCGCATGTTGTTCACTCAGGTGCGTGCACGGGTGCATTTCAAATTCCATTTGGCCTTGTTGAGATGTCCCTCTGGACCATATATATATATATATATATAATAGACATGTCACATAATTTTTTTTATGCATGAATATAATACTTTTTCAATATTTTTGGAAGTACTGATTAGCACAGAGGATACTTAAAATAATAAAAAGTATATATATATATATACACAAATGATCAGAAGAGAAAATTGTTACAGAGAGTCTGTCCAAGAAATAGCACTTAGCTCGGCTTATATGGGAGGAATATTGGGCCACCCTTGCGCCAAAGAGCTCTTCAACGAGTAGAACTTATGGCACTGGATCCCCTATAAGTATTTGAAGGAAGGCTACAGCTGGGGATTGTTAACGTTTTACATTTAGGACTAGCCTACGTCAATTTACAAAAAATGTTACTGGAGGTACATTGATACAAAAAATGTTACTGGAGATACGTTGATACAAAAACTCGCTCACTCACGAGAGATTTGCTTTTATCGCGAGAGCGTAC
The DNA here is from genome assembly GCA_900302315.1 of Phycis blennoides. Classification (NCBI taxonomy): domain Eukaryota; kingdom Metazoa; phylum Chordata; class Actinopteri; order Gadiformes; family Phycidae; genus Phycis; species Phycis blennoides. The sequence goes on from OMKI01038762.1 coordinate 4,059, forward strand.
GCGTTCTTCTCTTGGACGCACACAAGACAGTGGAAAAAATCCAGGAAGTGGTTTCCGTTGAGAAAGGTTATGAAAGAACTAATTGCCATCCTGGGAAAAGCGACCGGATACTTAGCCCTCGTTGTTGTTTTGATAGCTGTAACTTTAAACTATCTGGACTATTCCGACCCTGCGGCGTTCACTAGGTAAATATCGAGGTGTTTCTCTTGGGCAGGGGCGAAGCACGCTTGCTGTTTAATCCAGCAGATCATGCAACGATGGATTCGTTGACATGGGGATGTTGCATGTGAAACAGGCACGCAAAATCATGATTGGCACCACCGACTAAATAAATATTGCATACTCAACCAATGACTGAAGAGTATTGCACATACATATATCATAACCTGTGTCTGCAAAATGTGAAGGTAAAAGGTGATATTTAAATGTATAGGCCCACTGGTAGGAATTGACCATAAAACAATAATATCTTTAGTATTGGGAATATTACTACGGCACTCATTCCCAATGCATTTGTTGGCGGTCGGACTGACAACCAAAATAGTGTTAGTTGGGAGGGGTGGCAAACCTAGATAACTCCGATAACTCTTCACGACTTCTGTTTGTGGGCTATTTCATCGTTGTTGTAGAAATGCTCCATACTCGTTTGTAGAGGGTAAGAAAGGAAAAATAACTAGCTATGTTGGCTACTAGGATAAATTGCTTTCCCCTGTCCACTACCATAATGCATCGTGTATATAATATATATGTATAACTCGAAACATGCCCGTATTATTCTGAGGCCATGTCTTGTGCTGCATTTACAGCATGGCTGTTAACATGGAAGCCCTGGAGGAGGATTTTAGGCTGCAAAACAAAAGCTGTTTTATCCTGGGAGCCACTGGGGAAACGGGCAAATTGCTTCTCAAAGAGTTGCTGGATCGCAACCTCTTTTCCAAGATCACGCTCATCGGACGGAGACAGGTCACCTTCGAGGACAAAGCTTACGAGAAGCTGGTAAGAGAATCGATTGGCGTCAACAGTTGAAACGTCTGACTACATTTCAGAATGTCTGGATGTGACCCGAGCTTCTTTTGAGGGCACTGGGAGGAAACCTCACTTTGTTTTGAATCTTCAGGACCAGGAGGTAGTGGACTTTGAGAAGCTAGAGGACTATGCCGCTGCATTCCAGGGTCATGATGTTGGCTACTGCTGTCTAGGAACCACCAAGGCCAAATCCGGGGCGGTGAGGCAAAAGCTTTCAATACTGTGTCGTACTGTATAGTCACTTTACTATCATATCGGTAGTCACCTTATTAACCCCTAATCAACATGAGATCATAAGGTTATTTGACATTTGAGTGATGTGTTGGAGGGATTTTGATCTGATCAGATTTGCATCAGGAAGACCTTTTTGATTATGGCCATGAAACAATTAAACATTTTCCGTCCAAATTCCGACTGCTATAATCATGTATTAACCACACTTTTCCATTAAAGAGAGACCACATATTTGTCAGGAAGCATTTATTATAGCCATCAGCCGCACACGCGCCACATTGACTTGACTGTTGCGTGTTGCTTTGTGGTCTTCACCACGGCCCACTTTCCCCCTTTGAGACCGAGACAGAGCCGTATTCAAGGGAAAGGTTCTAACGGCTGAGCTGGCGGGTTTGTGTATTCTAGGAGGGCTTTGTTCGGGTGGATCACGACTATGTGCTGAAGTCTGCTGAGCTGGCCCGGGCCGGGGGATGCTCTCAGTTCCACCTGGAGTCCTCCAAGGGTGCGGATAAAGGAAGCAGCTTCCTCTATCTCAAGGTCAAGGTATGTGGCTCAGGCTCCATTTAAGGGCCCCTATTTTGTGTTGGGAGTGATTAGCCTGCCCTGTGACACAGTTACAACACAAGCGGGAGTGTCAGCCTAGGTGTATAATAGGTGGGTAGGCCTACCAGTTGGTACAGTACACTGGATGGACGGGTGGATGGATCAATCCAGCATTCATCTGGGTGGACACTCCCGCTTGTGATGTCACTATGTCACAGGCCAGGGAAAGCTTGTAAAAGTTGGGCCAACATGTTTGTACGCTTGATAAAAACCAGATCAGAATATTGTCTTGTGAAAGCTTTTATGTAGTGTTGTCAGTGTAAATGGGATCCTAATCACTACTGGTTCTGTTCTAGGGACAAGTGGAGGCAGAAATTGAAGCCCTGGGGTTTGATAGATTCTCCATCTACAGACCCGCGTAAGTTCACACACTTCCCTGTTCAGATGTTGGTCAACATATGTAAAGTGCTGATTCTAGCCTTGAAAAAGGAAAAGAAGGTTCTGGCTCGGATCTTATCGTCCCCACGATGACTCGTAGTCTAACTGGTGTTTGCTCTTGAGTCAAAGGTAGCAGCTGTTCAGTTTTATTTGTGACCATTGAAACCACATGTGCTATGCACCAAAATGAACAGACAAACAAGCAGACTAGGACGTGGTCTTTTCATGCTTGAATCATACAGCAGTCCGGATAACCAGGGTGTTCATGAATGGAGCATCACATCACATTAGTTCAGACCCTGCACCAAAGTCATGAGTCATGAGTCGCTGGCCGAATGGCACCGCCATCATTAAAAGGAGGAAAAGGTCGGATGGCGAAATCCCAACTCTTCTCCGTTTTGGCACCGCAGTGGTGGAACGAGCTCCCGGCCAATGTCAGGACTGCAGAGTCACTCCCCATCTTCCGGAAGAGACTCAAGACCCACTTGTTCAGAGTTCATCTGAACCCTGCATAACCTTACTCTCATGCACTTGTTTGTTGTACGTCTTGGCACTTTAACTGCGCTTTGTAAGTTAGCACTTTGATCGCACTTGGTAACTTGGCACTTAGTCAGAGATGTTGTATACTGGCAATGGTTAATCTAGCAAATGAAATGCTTGAAACTTGTTCTGGTGACTTTCTTACTGTATTAGCTGCAATGAAATGTTGTACCTTTTTATGACAAATGTACTCTTTGTAAGTCACTTTGGATAAAAGCGTCTGCTAAATTCCCTAAATGTAAATGTAAATGTGCACCGGCTGATCAGCTGTAATCCCGTGTTTTCCCACACGGGGGATACTTGGGGCTCTCTCACAATCCTTGGATTAGTTTAATTAACAACTCCAACAACAGCATTTCCCCCAAAATGGAACGTCTCCAACAATGAATTGAAGCTCATACCATGTGCCATTTATTTCACCATGTTACGGGCATACATTGTTATTATTCATAATGAATGTTTGTTATGCTTCTATATTTTCATACCAAAATTCGAATCACAATATTAATGTACATGTATTTGTAACGCATAAATGTAACATTCACAATACTAGAGTGACTTGCTGTTAAGCATGTTCTTTCTTTCCTTCCTTCCTTTCCTTCCTTTCCTTCCTTCCTTCCTTCCTATTTTCCGTAGGGTGCTCTTGGTGGACAGGCAGGAGAGCAGGCCAGGTGAGTGGATGGCCAGGAAGGTGCTGAGCTCCTGTTCGTTCATGTTCCCCACCATGTCCATTCCCATACAAGCCGTGGCCAGAGCCATGGCGTCCAACTCTCTCCTGAAGCCCGAGCACAAGACGGAGATCCTGGAGAACCAAGCCATCCACACCCTGGGCATGAGCAAGACCACATAAGAAAAGGGAGCCGGGAACTCAAGCCACAACATCCAGATCTCCGTTTGGTAGTGGTGGGCGGATTGATCCAAACACTTGAGGCCATGAAAATTAAGTGACTTTTTTTCAGCCAAAGAAAGACCATTTTTGTCCAAAGTCATAGAAAGCTTGCGAGTTAATTTTGCAAGAGTGTGTAGGAAGGGGATAAGACGTGTACACTGAAGTACCGTTTGAATCACATGTTGTTCTGTTCAAAGAGCTCACCTTTCACAGAAAATATATTAATATATTTTGATCTATTAAGTGTGTATCTATTGAACTTATGGTGAAAAGAATGTTGAAAATATGTGCACTATGATTGTGATATACAGATTAAGTTTTATCCATAAATGTTACCCATTAATATATGTTTTATGATCATGTACATTTTGGTAGTAATTGAGGAAAGTTGTGAAATTTGAGAAAAGGGAGGTGGTGGTAAAATTCAAGTCGGAGAGTCAAGAGTCAAGACAACTTTATTGTCAGTTTTCATGAATGTGCAGGACATACACAAAAACCGAAATGCCGTTTCCCTCGATCCCTGGTGCAAGACGCAAATGCAATATAAATAAATATAAATATCAGAAAATAGATAGAAAAATACAAATACAAAATAAAATAAAATAAAAAATATCGAATATCTATAAATAAACAGTATACAGTATAAGCAGTATAAAAAGTATGGATGGATGGTATATACAGTGATTTTTTTTTTTTTTTAACTAGTTCTTAAAAACAGTTCTGTAAAGTGGCTGTGCAAGGTGGTGGGGGAGAGGAGTAGTGTGCAGGTGTGTGGGGGTGAATGGGTGGGGGTTAATGTTAAATTGTAACTCTTTGTAATTTGTTGATGCAGCTACATTTCATGGGTTTCATACATTCAATCAGTTAGCAACTCGATTGGAAGACTGATAGCCATGCATGCTCCGACAGCGCATGCAAAATCGCCTTAAAATGAAACTACCATTGTTTATGTCATTAAAATTTCAAATGATTGTACGCAGGGATCTTCGATTGTGATTAATTACTCTGGCTAGATTTTTTTCTTCCTCTTTTGAACACGCGTACAGTAGCACATTGAGTATAGTAGCATAGTTTTGAAGATTCATAAATAAGCAGGGGTGAAAGTAGGCCGGTACGGCGTAGGCTACCACCAAACGATTTGGAGGGGGTACGCCGTATTATACCGGAAAGAAAAATATACCGTCTCTGAAAAAAAAAACCGCACTTTCAGCATGACAACACACCTGCTAACGTCAAATTACCAGAAGCAACACGTTTTCCCCAATATACATTGCATATAGCTCGTTCTGAACTGTCTCTGAATTGTGTCTTAACCTTCCGTGCAGTGTTTCACTCGACAGACAACGAGCGAGTTAGCGCGCGTACTGCTTAACCATGTTGCGTCAACGTGGAAGTGACTCCCTGGCAAACCTCCAGAAAAGATTATTCCTCCTGTGGAGAAATTAGTTGTAAGGACTCACAGCTGAGCCAATCCACACCAGGCTGCCGTGGGTTTATGGCTGTCGTCGTTCGTTTGTGATCGAGGCAGTTCTGGCTTGTCGTGTCGGCCTTTTGTGGATGTAATTCTCACTGGAGAAAAAAAGCAAACTGAAGCATGGCTTTTTTAGATGATTCGAGGTAACCCTCTGTTTGAAATAGGGTTATTAAGAAAATCAAATATTGAAACGGTGACGGCGTCTCTGAAACGTAGCAGCTCGTAATGCTTTGTGCTTGTCTCGCCAACAGCTTATGTTTATTCAGCCTGTGGCTGGTGCTCGGAGCTGTTTGTTGTGAGACTAGCCAGAAAGGTAAGGTGCCATGGCGGGTGTTAACTTTTTGAAATGTTTTGTTTTACAAAAAAAAGCTGAAGCATTTGTTAAAACTGTTGTTGCAGGCGGTCCTCTCCGTGTCCGAGATGGGCAGCAACCCGTGGGCCTTCGCCCTCACCGGTCTAGATTGAGCTTTGGTGACACAACACACCGCCAACGGCATCACAATGGGGAGCGACTAAACGCCTTTCTCCACCGTCAGCCGAATCACGTACCAGGCATACGTTCTAAGTCTGTTGGTGCAGTAAACTCTCAGTCTAGTGTCTATCTGAGTTCTGCCAGAAGTCATTTGTCTCCCATTGGTAAGAACAGGGTTTTGCCCAACACTGGTACTGTAAGTTATTGGTCAATCAGGAAGTACTTTCCAGTGGCAATACAAGGCGGCACAAGGAAAGGGCTGAACTCCAAAGCGGAGTCTGTTCGGTGGCTTCGATGGCAAGGAGCTGACGTTACCCACCATGGAGCGCAACAGCGGTTGCGTTTCCCACAGCCACTTGTGCCCGGTGCCGTTAGGCAGAAACCTCCCATTAAACAGAACCCTAGAAGTAGCAGATTCCACCCAGCTTACGTTTCCCAGGGTTCGCCAAATGCTTTCAGGCTTGGCGCGTTCAGTGACCAAAGGGAGGACCCACGGCTACGCTTTGGGAAACCCGCGAACATAAAGGTCTCCGAGCTGGCCAGCCAAGAGGACGACACGCCGTGTGGAACGAATGCGTTTGCGGCGCGGCCCGCGCGGTCACGCAGGCCCGGCGATGACCACGGTGCCAAGGGTTACGCCAAGGCCTGCCTCCTTAACCCCGGTCTGGCCAAAGCCCCGGAGCCCCAGGGTGGTTCTGCCGCCGGGCCCCTGCAGGATTACGCCGCTCATCATCATCATCATCACCACCACCACCACGTCGTTGGGAAGCCTCTGAGTCCAGCTGGAACGTCTGGCGGAGGTTTGAGCCTTGGAAAGTACAAACCATTCCAAACGATTCGCCGACACGGTGACGTGGTTTTGGACGTTGCCGAGACGACCGGGACAACACCTCCCAGTCCTCCCCACGACAGCCCGACGACGACTGCTGCTCCACCTCCTCGCATTGCTTCTCCTGCGGGTCCGACTGGTGTCGCCTCACCTCTGGCTGAAGACCTGGTCACGGGTGCTTCACGCGGCACAATGACGACACAGAGGGAAGGAAACGACACGGAGATGGTGAGCCTTGAACCGGTGAGCCTACAAGTGACCCTCCCCAAGGTGGTGATACACAAACTCTCCTAAATGATGTCAGTGCTATTCTGACTGAAAGCCCCTCGGAACAACACAAATTAATTTCCACAGGCCTCACTATTGGCCTTTTTTTGTTTGGGGGGGGGGGCTTTTTATGCCACACTATGGAGATATTTGTAATTCTTAACTGTATGCACTTGAAAAACATTCTATACCTACTTTTAAATCGATTAAACTGTTTATCTTACGCGTTGTGTAGCCCAATGGTTTTGGGGTCTTTTGATTAAATGTTTTCAATTTGTCGAGAAATCTAACTTATGTGTTCTACCTGAAATTTAAGACGACCACAACACAGCCCAGTCCTGCCCAGTACATCCCGACAACAACAACAACAACAACAACAACAACAACAACAACTCCTCTTCACGTTTCTTCTTCTTCTGGAGCTGTGGGTCCAACTGCTGTCACTCCTCCTCTGACTGAAGACGGGATCTCAGGTGGTACAGTGTCGGCACGGAGAGAAGGAAACGACACGGAGCTGGTGAGCCTTGAATAGCTTCAAGGGGAACCTACAACTGACCGTCCGCAAGATGGTGACGTACAAAGTCCCCTGAATAATGACGGTGTTATTGTGACTGAACCTCGGAACAACACTAGTGAATTTCCACAGGCCTCACTATTGGCCTTTTTTTCTTTTTATTCATGAGAGCTTTTTATGCCACTCTATGGAGATATTTGTAATGCCCAACTATATGTACTTACAAAAAAAATCTACTTTTAAATCTATTAAAAAGTTTGTTTTACATGTTATGTAGCCTAATGGTGTGGGGTTAAATTGCGGATAAGTCTTTTAAACATGTTCAAGTTTGTCGAGAAACCTAACTATGTATTCTATCTGAAATCTAATGGAAATAAAATTGGAAGTGAACACTTCAGAAGTAAATTTTTCTTATTCTACAGTCCCGGTATGCACGGTTGATCTCGCCGGTCATTGGCTTCAACTTTGAAATAGTCAGGGGAGTTCTGTGAGGGTAGGGACAGAACCCCCCTGTTCAGAAAATATACCCGAATACAAAACGTGGCCACAAGCCAATGCAAATAATGAAAACTTTATGCCTTCGTTATATTCAAGGTTGAAATACCATTATTTCACATAAAAAAACAGTCATAATAATAATAATGTGACTCTGGTCATCACTCGTCTCTCAACGGTGCACCAGAGTTGCACCCATATGACGAATGGGTTTACATTGACTTCGCTTCATTCACTTAATTTCGTTGTAAACGTTGCCCAATCAGATCAGATTTGAAACAGAAGTTGTGCTTTTGCGACATCAAGTGGTGATTGTACGTTAACACATTTGGACGCCGATGGCTCTTCCTGACGTAGGCAAACGTCACCCGGAAACGCGTCCTTCGAAACGGGGAGACAACATGGCAGACCAAGCAGACCCACGTGAGTGATGTAAATTAGACAACAAATAACGCCACCGCACGCATCGTTTTAAAGAAGAATGCTATTTGCTTCTTTACTGCATGTTTTCAGCCCTAAAGTATTTTGTGTCGTTATAAAGTGCCAGATACGAACGTCCCCTTAGCTTGGCGTCAATGTGTGGTACTACCCTATGGGGGTACTGTCTATGGCACTAATCTCGTTAAGTTTTCTTTTTTTCCAAGTGACAACATAATTGTATTGATTGTATAGTCATTTTCACAAACTCGTACTCTGAAGGAATGACAGCGAAGGCAGTGAATTCGGAACATGGCTGGTTTTGACAGATCATGACGATGGAGCAGTGGATGATGTACCAGAGCTCTCGGACAGTGGAGATGACGAGCAGTGGCAATGCATGGATGAGGAGAACAGCGAGGACCAACAAGTCACCTGTCTTTTCTGTGATCGGTACAAAATGATTTGCTTGATTTAACCATCTTTACCAACTGTTACAGTATGGCTGCAGCTTCATTGCCTGTAAAATTGCATTTGTGTTTTTTTTTTTTTGTTCAGGTTGTTCAACTCTGTGTCTAATACACTACAACACTGTTCAACTGAGCACCAATTCAGTCTTGTTGATGTGATACTCAAGCACAGTAAGTCCTTGCTAAAATTGTAGTGCATCTATCAAAAACAAAATATGTGGAAAAAGCACGAGATCCAACGTTGTCCAACAATATCTCTTCCCTGTTAGATTTGGACGACTATGGATACATAAAGTTGATCAACTTTTTACGGTCCAAAGTAAGAACCGTTTTTGCCACATTTTCGAATTACAAGTTGAATTGGGATCATCCTTTCAGTGAAATTGAAAACCTCACCGCCATCCTCACTTCCACCAATGCAAAACCTTTGCCTGCAGAAGGGCACTGGGGCTGATGTTACAGGACTGTCAGAGGGCCCCCTCCCCTGGGACAGTGAGGACTTCCTGAGGCCAGTGTTGCAGGACGACCCCCTGCTGCAGACGGGTACGCGCTCTGCACTCCCAGCCAAAAGACACTGCGGTCGAAGCCCAATGTCCGTGGTTTACCTGCCGGCGTCCTTGAGCAAGATGCCCTCTTAACGGCTCATTAGTAACGCGTCTCCAAACAAAAAACTTACGTCGCTGTGGATTAAAGCGTCTGCTGATGAACAGCAGCTGAAACGAGCACTGTCCATAAATAGTTCATTCTGATGTTTTCTAGTGATGTGAATGGTTGGAGGTTGTAGTAGTGTGTATATAGTCGTATGTGTGGCGTTTGCGTACATCTTTTCATTATTGTGGAGCAACTTCTCCTCATTACGTCATTCAATGCTACATCATTGGTAACAACATTCAGTAGTCATTAGACCAATGCATTCCGAACTATAAATAGTAGTGTGACTGTCTGAAAATGGCAGAATATCTTTATTTAAGCAGTCTGGACTCTATGGCCGATGTCTTACTATAAAAGCCAAAACAAACTTGAACAGTAGATAATGGCATGTCATGTGGCGTATATTTACGCCAATAGTCTTAGATCCTTTAGTGGTTTAGACTTCAGTTTGATCGCCAATTCGGCAATGAGCCAATTTTTCACCACCATTTAACCGCAGTGTTCAAAACTTTAGTGAAAGTGCCTGTCTATGTGCCTTCTCTTCCAACCAGACCCTGAGGAGCTGTGTGGGGCTGGTGTTGTGCCGCGGGCCCAGTCTCTTGAGGAGAGAACCCAGCGGGCAGAAGAAGCCCTCGCCAGAGCGATGGATGACCTGCACAAAATCACGTAAAAGCAGAGTGTGCTGTTTTCGTTTGTGTGTTTAAAAAAAAAAAAAAAAGTCTATTTTCCTTTTAACTTGGCTTCTGTAGCGGTCGATTTGTTTTCAGTCCGTTTTGAGCTGTGTGCATGCACTGGAATCCAGTTGTCAGGTGGCACGTGCAATACATGTCTGACACCAGCAGGGGGCAACGGTGAGCTCCAGTAGTGCAGGGGGGCATCAATGAATGGAAGAAAGTTTGGAGAAGGGGAAAGAGAAGCATAGGGAAAGGAAATTTCCACTGCTGCATAGAGGTTAAAGTAAGGAGGGGTGGATGGAGGGTGGTGGCAATAAGGGAAAAATACAGGAGGAGAGAGCATAAAGGAGGAGGGGTGTAAAAAGAGCAAGAAAGATGAATGCCCCCCCCCCCCCCCCCCCCCCCCCCCCCCCCCTTTCTCCCCCCCCCCCCGCCACTCCCTATGGATCCACACAGAGCATCTCTTTCCCTGTTTTTCTTTTTTCCAGCTCTCAATTTGACTCTCCCGTGTCATTCCGCGCTCAAACAGCCCC
>OMKI01038787.1:8630-20180 GCA_900302315.1 Phycis blennoides
CTGCAAGTCAGTGTGCCGTAAGCTATTATTAAATCGGGCATTACATTAACTCAACAGAGATATATTCACTTCTGCAGCATTTCGGAACAGAGGAAATACGCGAATGGCATCTTATCTCTCTCTCTCTCTCTCTCTCTCTCTCTCTCTCTCTCTCTCTCTCTCTCTCTCTCTCTTTATTTTTCACTGTAGGCCTATCTCTATCACCCTTCCTCATTATCTTGCAGTATTTTATCAGACATATAAAAAAGACATTTACACACAGACTCCCACACACGTAGATACACACACACACACACACACACACACACCGCACGCACACACGCAGCATTTCTTCGGCTTCTTTAAAGGCATGCCGATTGTTTTTCCTGCTCTGCGCTGACCTAATTACCATGTGAATCCTGCCCGAGAACACTTTAAAAGTGTAAATCTCTCTCCCTCGCTGTCCCCCGCGCGGCCCAGAACCCCAACAAAGCTCCGGCCGAACAGCGAGGCGGGACAACGCGCCAGTCGGTTGCACACGAGCGTGCAGCCCAGCGGCCACGCACCGCTGTGGAGACCACAGCCACGCCGCAACCACAGCACACCACAGCACATCTTTCAACCAGGTAGAAACAGCACTGCAACGCGCCGTTGTGAGCGCTCTCTCGGACATGTGTGACACGTGTCTAGATAAGACGGAGAAAACCGCTCCGCGTGGCGGCGCCGACTGAGCAGAGCTCACGTCCGGGCAAAGATGAGCCGAGCAGCGCGCTACGAACTGCAAAACACCATTCCATTGATTTTTCCGTCATTCCAGACACTATACGCCGGTGTGCTTGGTGTTAGTGGGATGGCAGATGCCAACCAGTAGGGGTTCAACACGTTTGTTCAAACACACGCGTACAACTATTATGCACACAGACCCACCACCACGCCATTCCTCCCTCTTTAGGTAGAGGAGGTCAGTGAGCCAGGGCGAACACCTGTATCGGCCTAAGTTACCCCTATACATCTGAAGGGGGTAACGTGGCCATTACCATGCCGTGGGCTCGGGTTCTGCGGAGATTAAACTTTCATGTCGGCTGTCTCACTCACATGATGCCACCGCAACAGAAATAATTCATATGGAGCATCGTTCACCATGCATCATCGGGAAAACTGACGCCGCCTTCACGGTCACACCGGGGCCTCGTCCATGCTCATTAAGGCGGCTGCGGCTGCAGTATCAGTTTGCCTTGACTTGGACAACACCCTGCATGTGGCCACAAAACATGCATGCTTTTGCGCTCTCTGACAACCGCGGAGAGACAACAGAGGAGCCGGGAGAGGGGTGAGATAAAAGAGTGCGGGACGTGGAGACGGAGTTGAAGAACGGGAGGGGGTTTGGAGGAAACTCTTTTGCCATGAGATGATGGTTCAGTCCCTTGCCCCCCCCCCCCCGCAGTGACCTGTCAAGGGCCCTCATAAGTTCATCAAAGATGAAAACCTCATTTTCCATTTGAATGGGCGGACCCGGGAAACTGCAGCATCTTTTGGATGAACAAAGGCGCTAATAGTGCATAAGACAACCATTTAAGCGAAACAAAACCTATAGGTAAATGCATGAATGTATGGATATCAGGGGAGGAAGAAGGGTTCTCTGAATGTTTTGACGAGAGCCTCACCACTCTCTATGGAGATGTCAACACAAAAAGACAAGAACAACGTGAACGCAATATTCGTTAACTTCTATCCAAAGCCACGGTTAAAAAAAACAATTATTTAGAGGTTTGACAACCAAATCAATGGTATCATTATTTCCCACTTGTAAGTGTTTTCTATTCTTATAGAAAGATATGGAAAACACAGGAATTTGGTGAAAAACAGAAAAAAACAATCTGGTCGAAACTTGTTTTTCGAAAAGAAACATACAACTTTTCATTGAAGGTCAAATATGTGCAAAACAAAAACATTTCTAGATGCTACTAGGTCAAATAGGATTCGAAAAATATTTGCAGTGAAAATGCCCTGAAGGTAAAAAGCTGTTGGCGAAGATAATTTGATGATGTGTTTTACTGAAAACCCAGTGACCATACTATTCTAAAATGTGGAAACGATTCAAACCAATTTCCCTGAATGCAGTAACACAACTCATTTGCTTGCTGTGCGTACCATTGTGTTTACCAATGTATATTTTAATCCAAACAAGACCACACTCAGACATCATTGATCCACCGTGATCATGATTTATCCTCAAAAACATAGAACCGCATTCGGTTAAATCATTAATGGATGCAGCCATTGCTTTAGCTGAATCTATAATCTTTTAGTCCCCGTTGGAGTGAAAGGTCATAAAGAAAAGGATAAATGACGCCCAACCGTCAATAGCACCTGCCAAGGTGATATTAAAGCGGATCAGCGCTGCACAATACTGCCCTCTGTTGCTCCCTGGGAACATATTTAAGAAAACTTTCATAAATATGAAATTATAATAAAATACTCAATCATTCGATTTAATTGGATCATTATTACGTATTAGACGCTTCTTCGATACGTCTTGTTTTCTGAGTGATGATTCCGATTGATATAGTGTATATGTATATAAAATGGAAATAGAATAAAGGACTCCAAATTAAAGCTTTAAAATAACCAGCCCTATTACTTCAGCACATGCCTCGTGTTTTATCGTTTCAAAATCGTAGAAGAAAACATGAATTCATCAAGGATGACAACAACCGTCTGCGTTACGTTGGGTCACAAGAGTGTCCGCTCCGCGCGTAAAAGCCAGTTTCTGGATTTTAAACGAAACGCTTCGAGTCCTTCGCCTCCGACACGTCTAATCCTCCGATCAACTTTGCTTATTACACTTCAAACCCTGCTGTAGATGAGTAAAAATCCTCGGCTAATAACTACAATTTAACAAACCTCTCAGTGTGGACTTAAAACCTCCAAGAGCAGCCTCTGACCAGAGAGATCGCAACAAAAGAATTGAACTGCGATTGTCATTCTTTTTCTTTTAGTTTTGTACCCGAACCCCCCCTCTCTCAGTCCTGACGGGGGGGTCGTTCTAAAAAATAGAAAAAAAGCCTAAACATCCACGCACAAGGCAGGACCAGTGAGTCTGAACCAGGCTGGAGCTGCTGTCCACACATGCCTCTGATCCTGGGACGGAACGTGAGCAGAAAGTAAAGCTCGGCTGGCATAAAGAGACCGTGGAACTGCTCGGGATTATGTTCACTTTTATCAAGGGGGGGGCATAAAAAAACGAGCATAAAATAACCTCAAATAACCAGAGAGGCTAAGGAAAATACAAGCAGTGGCACGCTGTCAATGGTTAGAAAACAAAGCATCTTGTTATTTCAAGAATCGCTCAAGGAAAACACTGAGACGGGTGGAAGCATGGCAAGACTTGAAATTCCCTATTTAGGCAAATACTCATAAAGCCATTGAACCTCAAATGTGATAAACCAGCGTCCTGTCTATTGTTTTTGCAATTCAAACACTGAAATTATTGAATCTGTTTCCACAAGCACACAATCAGACCCGATAGGCGAAATCCATGTGGTTATCCAAATACAAAAAAAAAACACAACAGTTGAAAACCAGCTGCCCAACATTTACAAAACAAAACTCTCCGTAGGTTAACCCATCAGGTGATAACATTTTACCACATAAAAAAAGTATTTTAATTACCTTAAAAGTATCTTCCTATTTCCAAAATACCAAGGAAAAACGCACGCGTGCTCTTAAGTGATGGATCGGGTTCTTCCAATCAAGAGTCGTCGTTATCCCGGAGAGAAGACGTCTCGCTCACAGCGACCTGCACGGAACAACTGCTCGCGCTCCTCTTCAGCGCGAGGTGGTGGGCGATACCACCAGGGCAGTCGCGACGCGCCAGGATAGGGGTGCGCGATTCGACCAGAAGGACGTGCACAAGGACGCCCCCGGGGGTGCAGCTTGGGGGTGTCGAAGTAGCCAGTCTAACAGAGGAAAATTAATTATGGTTAAATAGACGAATAACCAGGTGGTTTGGGGAAATAATGTGTATTTTGCTTTCGCTGAACGCACGCCCCTATTTTTCGTTGTCTGAGGTGCTGGGTGCCATGGCAATTTAGTCTGGGGGTGCCAGCATACCAACAGTTAAATACACTACTGATTTGTGTTGTTATTAATATCAATAATACATAAAACAGCAAAAGCAAACGCATCTCAATAATTCCACTTTAAGTACGCTTTATGTAGAACAATAGTTAATCTAGTTTGATAATCACTGCATTGAGTAGGCCTGCGTATGGAATTGCATTCAGAATACATTAAGTAGAATTCCTGAAGGAGCAACTTTTACCAAAAAAAATAACGACCAATCAAAATCAGTGAAATTAAGAAAAATAAAAGTACAATTTATATAAATAGTGGGCCTACATGTTATGAAAATAATATGATATAGGCCTACATTACTACAGGAATACAAGACATTGCATTCCAAGTTCAATGGTCTAGTTTCTATGGCAATGAAAGGTAACGAACGCCAATGGACTACAATTCCAAGGAAGCTTTGCGGTCCGTTCAAAAAACTCGGAAAAGCGGACTGCGCCTGCGTAGCCAGACGTGGCAACGGCATCATGGCCTCTAGGAACCTCTACGGTGGTCCGGTGAGGGAGGCAAAAATGTTCACACTGGTATTGCTGGTGAGTCCAAATATGCATGATGTTCATTGTGTTCGTATAAATGTAGATCGTCTGACGTATTCGTTGTATTGAACCTTTCAGAGTCTGAAATACAAATTCACCCCGACCGCCCGATTCACGCAGAAGGCAAAGTTGACAGCTTGTGGCCGTTGTAATGGAAAGACTAAACTTGGCCAATGCGCTGATTATATCAATGAATTATGCGTCCCGAACTGAATTCGTTGTCGATGATCGTATTAACCGAGTTCCGTAATTGGATTAAGTGCACGCTTTTAGCTGCATTCTGCTAAATGCTCGAATATGTGTACACAACAGAGGCAGAGGCTCCCTCTCGAATGAGCCATAGGTTACATGGTATTCAGGAGACATGGATGCGCCGTTATGTCTTGGCCATAAGCAGTTTTGAACATAGAATGGGATGTAGTAGTAGTGGTTCGCTGTGTAATCCACCCAATTATATATGGTAGAGGGGCCACTTATTTGATTACATAAACTCACTGACACTGTAATCTTGTAAATTTGTAATGTATGCTGCTGCAACATGTGAATTTCCCCCATGGGTTATCAATGAAGTCTCATCTTGTCTTATCTTATCTTGATGGAATATTTCGCCGAACTGTTGAAGCTTGTCCGATGTACTGAGCTTAAGTTTTGTTGACTGTAAAATAGCTTGGTCACTGGGGGTGGGTGTAGGCTGGTCCAGTGTGCGTGAACGCAGGCCTACCATTTAGAAGTGCAACTGGACACTTACCATCACATGACTTATGTTTTATGAAGATTCTTGGCAACATGCAGTGCAGACTGCAATATATTTCGCATTACATAGCCAAACATGCTTTGGACACCTGCACTTTCATGTAGGATTCTGTGAATGCTGCATTTCTTATTTTTCCTGCTCCACATCCTGTTAGGGAAGGTTGGCAAACATGGGTGTGGTGTTTGTCCCCTCCTTCTCTCTTTCTCTTAACCTCTCAATGCCTCCTGTTTCTTTTAGTAGTAACCCATCAGGGGCCCTATAAATGGCAGGTGAGGGTGCTGGCCCAATATGCAGAGCAGCAGATGTGGGAGGGAGAGATAGTGGTCAAGAGAGAGGGATGAAGGGGTCCAAGTCTCGATTTTTTTCTGTTCCTGTCAGCCATCATCATTATTTCACCATCATTATAAAAAAGCCATCAAATAATATCTGGGTGTCCAGACACAATCCACACACACACACACACACACACCTGCAAAACGACCTATGCTAACAGCGTTGACTGGCTCATTAGTCAGAAAGGGGAAAATGCCTGACAAACAGTAACATTGTTAACGCTGATGCAGTACTACCTAGACAATCCTAAACCTGGCTGCCATTTATTAAGCAAATTTGTCACAGCAGATGGAGGTTATGGGCGAGCGAGCTAGATGTCCTGTAGCACCAACTCCGCCATTAGATTTACATATATATTTTTTTCCAGTCCAGTAATTTCACCGGATGCACATCTTTTGGGTGGGGAGAAGGAAATATGATGTATGGGTGTATTGCTTTGTGTATTGGCTTTGTGCTTCCACTGCGATGCACAAAAATTCTATAAAATCTAACCGTAGCCAGATTATGTGTTCATCGATTAAAAAAAAAAATAATAAAAAAAATAAAAAACCAGAAAGCATGTTTCTTTTAGCGTTCACACCTGGACTTTTGCATGTGGCAGTTGACATTTACATTGTTTCCTATGCGGTTAACCCTGTCAAACAGAGCTCAGGCCTCTTGCCCGCTTGACATTTAACAAGTAACGGAAAAACAATTATATGTGAGCATTCTGTGTACAATGCTACAACCAAGGGAGGGGGTAAAGGCTAAGAGCTTCTGTGTGTTAGCCTTTAGGCAGCGGCGGGCTATTGACTGAGGGCTGATGATGAAGCAGAGTCACTATGATACTGCCTGCTTAGTGCTGTGGAGGGTGTTTAGTATGAACAAATGCTCTGTCCTCAGTCTTTTTCCTTTTCTGACCGTTTTCATATAAATATTGCAAGGTTTCAGCATGCTTGTGTGCATAATGCCGCTTTTTACCTCACTTATCTTTCACCTGGGATGGCCAGCTGTCGTTTTTATTCACATATCATCAGATCGTTTCAAATTAGATCAGATATTATTTCAGCTTGATACACGTGACAATGTGCAAAGGGTGGACTATGATGACACAAACAGGATGCTGTAATGTTAAGGAAGCCGTTTGTACGGTGGCCCCTGAGAGCTCAACACAGTGCAACGGATGAAAACGCATCGAGAAAACACAAGCAAAAGTAGGAAACGTTGTCGTTAATTGGACGTTTCGAAATACCTGTGCGAGTCCGACCACACGTGACAAATACCTGCCGCGGTTACACCGAGTAACAACGGAAGTGTTTCCAGAGGACGCGCAAATGGGACGCACGCGTAATTGAACGAGAACACTCGCATTTTAGCTCCTTTCCAACACCACTGACGGAGAGTCTTCATCAGTAACGTCACGAGATACAAACTGGCAGGAACAACGAGCCTGTCCAGACGTGTTCATCACTTTTAATTGTCTCCCGGAAACACTTCCATTGTCGTTTGGTGTAGGCCTAATTGCAGTGCGTTTCTGTAATGTGTTGTCTGAATTTGCAGCCCGTTTTCCAAGTGCTGCGCATGTGTCGTCAACTTGATGAAGCTGTTTTCTTAATTTGCTGGTGTTTTGTGTGTTTGTATGCGTTTTCCTAAGTTGCCGTGTGTTGTTGTCGTCAAATTGATGAAGATGTTTTTCCTAATTGCTTGTGTTTTGTGTGTTTGTATGCGTTTTCTTGAGTCGCAGTGCATTGAGCCCTCGGGGCCACCGTATTTCACTTTCGGTAGCATGCGTTCAATTTTGAAGTTCCCTAGCACATTCAATGGAGGTAATTACACAGCGAGTACCAATTTCCTGGGTCATTGTTGTAATATGGATATGACTACTAATTAGCCTATTTGTGTTGATTTGGGGGAAGAACGGCTTGCAATACATGCGCAACACTTGTTTGCACACTGCCCATGAGTGTTCAGAAGAAGTCTGATGCAATAGAGCCTTTGGAATCACTGCTAATCGCTGATTGTGGTTTTGTAAGTATTGGCTGCGTGTCAGCACCAAGGCAGGCACACGCACACAGCATTAGGAACACTTGACAAGAGCCCTCCACATAATGTCTTCATCATATCCAAAACCATCTCAAGATATTAACTAATAGTTTCTAATTAAATGTAATTTGCATATTTTATTATATTCACGTTTTCGGAGCCAGCCTTATGACACTGTATGTGTGTAATAATACAGTCTGTATTAAGTGTAAAAGTAAGTCAATGTTGGAACCTTGCGATGGGCTGAGGTGAAATAGTTATTATGTATCCATTTTCTGTCTTGTTTCCGCCACAGAGGGCTTGCTTGAGAGGTAGAATACTAGCTTTTCAATCAAGTCACTTGCAGAGTAATTTACACCTACCCAGCATCATTAGCCACGATTAGAGCCGGGTAGTTGCGACTTCTTCAGTATATTAGATGGGAGAACCGGGATAGCGAGACTTGTGTGATTTTATTCATCTCACAGGCATACATGTCTGCTATATCCTACCTACTTCTCTTATGTCCTGCTTGAAAACACTCCAAAACTCAAAGCCAGGGCAGGATCACCTTCCACCTACCTCATACTGACACATATGTGTTTCATCTGGCAGCCTTGTGATTGAGCAGAACCTCGGTATATCATTTTAATCCACTCTAGAGCCACACAATAAGGTGTGCGGAGCACTCCTTGCTGTCACAGATGAATGCATTCGGACACGCGTATACAGAATGTAGATGTGAGCCGGGGGAGAAATTAATAATTGGACATTGGAATTTTTTTTCACCTGTATCTTTGCCCTTGGTGGGGGCTTATATCTATGACGGCATGACACAGCCTATAATACACCCGGGCAAAGTTAGTTTTTCTTGGCCTCTTAACCTTCTCTCTACCTTCATGTTAATTAAAAATTTCACCGATGAGCAAGAGGCAGTATCTTTATATTCCAGTCAGACGCACACACGCACACGCACACGCACACGCACACACACACAGGGACGCCCCGCGGGGAATTGGAAATGAGAAAATAAGCCAGACAGGTGCACATTTTCATTCCAGGTGACATCACTCATCGTCCACCAACGGACAGTGCCCCGTGTCTAATGCAGCTTGCTGTAGGAGAGACGGAGATGTGGAGGGAGATCATGCTTTAGTTCATACACCTTGACTTTGGCTCTGTCACATGTTACACAGATTCCCCATGGGTAGAGATTGGCCAATTCACAAAGTGATATCCAATTGGCTGAGTGAATTGATTACACAACCACACAACCGATGGAAAGGTAAAGGTGTGCTTGAATACTGTCCGGGTGAGTGTAAAACGTAGATGCTCCGTTTCAAGGGACTCTAGGGTTAAATGTCGCAAGCCACCCCAAATTGGGCTAAAAACACTCCATGTGAATCCAATAGGCAAGCTAAGATTGTTATTGGATTCTCTTGGAGTGTCTAAATTGCAGGAAGAGGTAGGCTGGACCGCAAGTGCGATTTGGCCCCTATTACTTTCAAATTAACTGTGTTGTGAAGTGTTGTTGTTGGTGCAGGCCTGCAGCTCTGCCGCAACTCACTTCTCTGCCTTTTTTCAATGTTGAGTGCTGCGACATTCCTTAACAAATGCAACAAGGTTGCCAACAGTGCTTTTAAATTACGTTGTGAGCATCAGAACAGGTTTCTTCTTGATAACCAGGCCAAGTGTTTGACAGAGCCTGTACACGCGCTGACATTCGTGGGAAACACAGATTGGAACCGATTTGCGATCATAGATGTAAATAAGGACCGGTTCCACGTCACTGATGCTGGGGTCTTGTGGTTCCATCAGGTGTGGCTGGCGTCAGCGGTGCAGGCCGTGAAGGTGTCCCCTCTGATCGAGAAGGTCAGCGATCACAAAGACTTCAAGAAGCTGCTGAGAACGAGGACCAACGTTCTGGTGCTCTACACCAAAACAGGTGAGACGTCCCTTCATCGAGACATTGGCTTGGTCTTCTATCGGTGTGGATGCTGGCTTGCCCTGGCTTGACCTCCACAAACAATTGCCGTGCCTTGTCTAGCGTAGCTTATTGTGTTATTGCAATTTTAGCCATCAAAACTCAAGTCAACTCAAAGTCACAAACCAAAATGTTGACTAATCTGCCACTGTAGATGTTTTTCATGTTTTTATTTATTCCTCACTGCAAGTCCCGGTGGTGTTATAAGTATAAATAGCAAGCATGAAGTCTTTCTTCATCAATTAATGTTAAGTGATTCTATTCAGGTAGTCTCTATATTAATTTACCAGTTGCGTTGGACAATGTTCAAAATACAATGCAGACCACTGTAGTAAACTCTCAGAACAGAGACCACATTAAACCCTGGTCAGATGGACTTGCAAAGCAGCATTTCCTTAGGCCCATTAGGGAAATTACCCTCCTCCAACACCACCACCCGCTGCATTTAATTTCCATTCTCACTTTCATGGAGCTTGAGCGAGGATGTGCCCTAACTGAACGCATTCCTCATTTTGTCCTACTGTTTTTCTCTCATAAGCAGCCCCCCCCCCCCCAACGCCACAACCAGATTTATTTGTTTCATTATTCATGGCCCACGCCAGCCTGTGTGAGGTCATTGGATTGGGCCAGTGCCGCGTGGAATGGTGGGTGCTATCGATTTGCTGGCTAACACGGCCACGCTCCGTAGCGCCCTTTTCTCCAGCAACGGCGAGAGGCTCCCTCTGTTGCCTTTTTACTTTGCTGCTCTTGTATTGCTTCTGTGCATGCCTGTCATCCTGTTCTTCCCTTCCAGCCTTTCACCTGTTGCTCACCCATTTAGCCCAGTCAGCCAATTAGAGCAGTCAGCCAATTACCCCGGTCAGCCAATTAGCTGGTCAGCTAATCAGGGGGGAGTCCGCTGGTTAGGCACTATGTCTACCAGTCAGTCAGAAATCCTAGTTGCAGTCCTCTCTGGTCGGTGGCCATTGATCACTCATGATCACCCCATAAGAAAAGGCTTTTGCTGGCTTGGCTTGCTAGATGGCTAAAACCTCTCGAGGCTCTGACTCCATACATGGCCCTCAACCAAGCCCGGACTCCCTGTTTTTTCATCCAACGCGGTGCAAGCTGGGAGCTTGAGGCCTTCTGGAATTGGCCCAAATCTTAATATAGCCTCGGTCAGAGGGGCACTTCTCTCTATGCATTCAGCGCAAGCGTGGGAGGTGGGAGGCGTACAAAATAATAAAATGTAGGACTACGGTACAATATTACAGTTATGCTTTACGCTCCTCACCGGACCCACAGGTTTGTTTTCCATATCTCTCAGAATCATGATGTAGCAGGGATACGGTGCGGGTGTGTTTTGCTGTTTCTAATATACAAGGCAGTTGTAGGACAAGGCTATATCCCCCCCCCCCCCAAAGCAGGCGGATTCTAAGTGCTTTTGGCACGCTGAGCTCTCTGTTATGTTTGTACTCAAGTTTATATTACAGTCTGTTCGGCGTTGCTCCCGTGGGCTCTCTATCTGCCGATATGTATTCTATCACTTGTTGTGTTTCACGGCATAGGGACTGCACCGCGTCGGTGACCACTAAGAGCCGATCTCACGATCGACCATCGGCACGTCCTCGCCGTCAAATTGTTTCCACCCAAAACGCCGCTTCCCCCTATAGGCCCAGTCCACCAAGATGTCTCCTGCGTCCCTACCCCGCTTCCTGTCGGCCAATCAGAGCGCCAACGGCGTAACCCAACCATATACCCACCGCCACCGTGTCTCTCCTGCCCGACTGTCCTTTTTCTGCTCCCCCCCCCCCCCCCCCCCCCCTTTTTTTTTTTTGGGGGGGGGTCTT
>OMKI01038797.1:0-10092 GCA_900302315.1 Phycis blennoides
CAATTTATGAGATTTCGATGTGTTAATTTATATTATTTAGACATATTTAATCCCTAGCATTGTTTTACATAGCCTATATCCATATGTCATATGTCATATTTATTTTGACGTAGGTCTACGCTTTGAAATTTGTAGACTGAATTTGAGTAGACCACACTGTTTTAATCTACCCATGAAAGTCCTTGAGGACTTTTTAATTTTTATTGAAGAACCCTTGAATGTTTTACATGCCTCTGCTTAATCATTACCAGAAGAGGTGTAAAGGCCAATTAGACCAGGAGAATAAAGTGCTGTGTCACGTTGGCCGTTAAGGGCCCGGGTCCCGCGCTGTGCTGAGTCACGCTGGCACTCAGCAGACGCTCCACGATCCTCCACAATCTCCTCGGTGCAGACGGGGTGTGTTCACACCCCTGCCCGGGGTGTGGGAGATTCAAGACCGGGCCGGTTCTGTATTCAGCTGGGACACGGGCTCGTGAAAATGTATTGAAGGATCCGAGCCAGGTTAGCATCAAGGCCAAGCTTGTATTTTTTTCTTTCAAGCTTGAATCATTAACACATGTATGGCCGTATCAAAAGACCTGGACCCAAATCGTTGAAACGTCCTCCATTACCCTAAAATAGCAGTTCGTGAGCCCTCTGACCTTTGGACCCCCCCCCCCCCAGGGTACAACGTGACGGTGCTGGTGCGGGACCCCCAGCGTCTCCCCGCTGGCCACCGGGCCTCCAGGGTGGTGGTGGGAGACGTGGTGAAACGAGCCGACGTGCAGAAGACCCTGGAGGGCCAGGACGCTGTCATCATTGTCCTGGGCACCCGCTCTGACCTCAGTAAGGCTGCACACACACACACACACACACACACACACACACACGCACACACACACGCACGCACGCACACACACACACACACACACACACACACACACACACACACACACACACACACACACACACACACACACACACACACACACACACACACACACACACACACACACACACACACACACACACACACACACACACACGCACCCGCACTGACCTCAGTAAGGCTGGACACACACACGCACACACATACACACGCACACACGCACACACACTCTGCGTGTGTCTGTCTGTCTCTTTATACACAAGTGTATAAAGAGATAAACCTCATCCCACCACTCATGTAACAGTTTTAACATTTTGAGTCACAATTTATTTATTCAAGTCAAGCCTTGTTTTTACCTTTACCCTTTCCGTGAAGAAGTCAACAGATATGTTCAACACACACACATGCTCTCTGAATAAAGCTGACCCTAAATATCACATGGTTTCACTTTCAACTCAACGAAGTTACTAAATTTTGCCTGGTTTAGAGTTGTACGAAACGGATGTAGTGATGCATTAATTCCACTAGGGGGCAGCAACGTGAATTCTTATGTTGGGTTGGAAAATCTGATTAAACCGGATTGTTTGATTAATTCTTGCCCTAGTTATCAATCGGGTTGTTACATGTTTATGCATTTGTTAAAACTATGAAGACAGCATATAGTCATTATTATGTCTAAAAAATGTCTTCATAAAATACAAAATATAAAAATAAAAAACATTAGCGAAATGTAACGTAAATGTAATGTAAAAATGATGATCTTGCCTGGTTCTCATAATTCCTCCCAAACTCTTGACATATGAGATGTGATAGAAACATTTATATTCTATGGCAATGTCTTTCCTCTGTCAGTGTTGTACCGCATGACTGTAACGTGACCATGTGACCTTAACTCTCCCTGCCTGGCCCTGTTCCTCTCCAGGCCCGACCACCATGATGTCGGAGGGCACAAGGAACATTGTGGAGGCCATGAGAGCCCGTGGCATCTCCAAGGTGATTGGCTGCCTGTCAGGTAAGACCCTCCCCCCCCCACCACCACCACCTAGCTCCCAAGAGACTGAGACTGACAACAGCCTGACCGCAGTGTTTCCAGTGAAGAATACAACACAGCAGATTGTTGAACACGAGAGAAACAAGATTGTAAAGCATGGCATTTGGTTTGAATGTTTGTTTTTTTTTCTTTTTGAATGTATTTCTGCAAGACTTTCTTTACTTTTTAATAAACTTAGCATATCTACCAGTAATTAGTAAGAGGTTAGTACATATTGGTTTTTATCATGGAATACACAACATTTACATTTACATTTAGGGCAATTAGCAGATGCTTTTATCCTAAGCGACTTACAATAAGTACATGTGACAGAACAAAAACCACTTCGGGATCTTTCACTCACTTTCACTCTTTCACCGGCTATTTCCTCCTCAGTCTCACCCGTTCGTTCCCCTCCCGACACTATGAATTACCTCAACCCTCCAACGTTTCTCTATTTCCTGTTCTGCTCCCACATCCTGTGTTTCCAGTTACTGTCAGTAAAACCCCACTGCCTTCCCACACCTTATTTCTCTCCTCTTCCTCCTCCCAACCTCTTCCTCTCTGCTCCCAGCCTTTCTGCTGTGGGAGCGGTCGAAGGTTCCCCCCCGCCTACTTCCTTTGACCGAGGACCACGACAGGATGTACACCGTGCTGAAGGAGTCCGGCCTGGACTACGTGGCGGTGATGCCCCCTCACATCGCTGGTGAGCCCGGAGACAGGAATCGGTTATCAGCATCGTCCAATACAAGCACTTACATTTCTCTACGCCTTTTCAGAAATAAAAGACCTATTGTAGAGTCATTTAGTGGGGGGGGGGACACATGGCTATCTTGATCAGAACACGAGGTGGACCGACTGCTAAATATGACTTACAGGAGCTGACTTCATAGCACGTGTACCAGAGAAAAGCGGTTGACTGCGCTAGCTAGCGGTGGTTCTTGAGTGTAGCAGTAGCTACCACAGCTGGTTATTGTTTACTGTTGACTGTTACTACTTGCACTATCTGTTTACTGGTTACTTTACGGGGACACCGTTTACTTACTACTGCCACTTTACAACTGTCCACTCATATTGCACTACTCATGTACAATACTGCACCTTGATCGCTCCTTTGCACTTCGGGTTAGAACACCAACTACATTTCGTTGTCTCTGTACTCTGCACAATGACAATAAAATCTAATCTAATCTAATCTGTCACGTTCAACGCTGATGTTAGTATACAAGATTAGATATATTGAGTTTGGGAAGTGTACTTGGCTCATGCTTTTAGGTGACACAAATGGTAAAAAAAATACAATTAATTAGGGAGCTGGCAAGGGGTTGTCCTCTTGCCCACAGGTAGGAAGCAGAACCTTTCCGGTACATTTTTCAGACCGGCAGACCGGAACGCAGAAGTAGCAGCCTCAACAACACTGCACGTCCTGCCTTGTTCTCAACCCCCCCCCCTCTCTCTCCTCCACACTAACCCTGGGGGTCTCTCTCTCTCTCTCTCCCCCCTCCAGGGGACCTCCCCCTGACCAAGCTGTATACGGTGACGGAGAGCCTGGTGAAGGGCCGGGCCATATCCAAGCACGACTTGGCCCACTTCTTCGTCAGTTGCCTGTCCACCTCCGAGTGGGACGGCAAGACTGTGGGGGTCTCGGGGGACTACGCGAAACCCTGAACGCCGCGCAGGAGACCCCCTCTGAACGCGGCGAGGGTGCCGTACGCGGCTCCGGTTTTGCGTCCAACCGTCCCGCGCCTTTCACAAGCACACCGTGCGGGAAATGAAAGTATTTTTCGAAAAATATACCGAAGGAGCAAACAAGTCTGTTTTAGATTTTATTCATAGACTAGTTCTGCACTGACTCTAATTATGTGTCAGTTGTGTTAAGCTTTTAGTTTCTGTTTCACAAAGATGGGAATTTCACGTGATGCCTCGTTATACTTCCAGTTGGTTTGTTTTACAGCTTTTTAAATAAAATACTTTATTAAACACAATATAGTTTGGAAACTTGTGACTCACTTCATTTAATGCAGGCCAGCGTAAAGTAGTCTAGATAAGTGATTCTCATTCATTCTCACAGGCATTTTGATTTGGTTGCAAATCATATGCCAAACATGAATCATGAATAAAAATGCTCATGAATTAAGTAATGTTTCAATCTGTATTCATGTTTCAATGGCTTACTTAGATGTGATGCAATGGAGTACTGCACTATTGGTAAATTAATCTTGGGAGTATTTTGACTAATCACTCATGTGGGTTGAGAAACATTGGTATAGATCGTTCTCCCTCAAGTTTTGAAACAATTGGAGTATTTATAATATAGTCCGCTTCGGATAGCACAAAGTGAAGTTAGGGACCCAGGTCAGACCCGGTGGAGGGAGGCCCGGTGAGCTGGGTCTGGGATGAATGATTCATGAGGGCCCCAATGAGTGACTGCTCAGCTGGCCAATGCCCAGGGAGAGGCGGGGCCAACACTGTTTCAAAGTAGCAGAACCCTAACCCTTTACTTCAGGAAATCGATCCGGATCGACCGATACTTTATTCTGAACGTTGACTCGGTTCCCGCAGCACCACTCAGGTAGGTCATCGTGTCAACTCGAGACCGGTTTTTAACCAATAATGTGAACTTATTGTTGAACTTATTCTCATGTTTGATCCAGACAACGATCCTGGATCAGACTGACTGGGAGGAACATTCACTTTTTAAAGTTCATGTAGAATTATGTGATTCGCTGTAACAGCCTGTCGCCTTCCAATCATTGTAAAAATGTGTTTACTAATGGATTTGACGTAAACGAAAGTATAATAAAAGCAATCGAAACATATGCACTTTAAAAAGGTTGACGTAACCGCGAAGCAACCAATAAGGAAACGTAATGACTCACAGTGAGCTTTTAATACATTTACAGAAGCGGAGGTTATATTGATAGCAGTAAATCTGATGATACGTTAATAAAATACTGTTTAGAATTATTATTATGTCAACGTATTTCAACTGGAGTGCTGTACGGGATCCTGAACAGCTGATAAAACCACATAGGGAAACTACATTACCCAATATCCGTGAGTACATTACCCACGATGCAGTTCTTCGCGACCTCCCCCCTCCCTTTAACTTAAACCACGGGCGGGAGAAGATGTACATCTTCCTCTGCCCACGGCTCTGATTCACAGTCTCCGCTCGACTAAGGCGTTTAGCCTTGTTGTTTTAAAGAATAGGACGCGTATTTTGCGCCGGAAAGTCACTAGAATCTGTTAAAGACCGACGGCGGAGCGGGAGCGGATTTTTTTTTTACAAAACAGAACCGACTTAAAGTGGAGGAACTCAACAGGTTAGTTCGCTGTAAAAGTTTTCTCGGAAGCCGCCTTATCGAAAGTAGTATGTGGACCTTCAATTTACATTCATGGCTGCTTTCTAACACCGAATTAATGTCCCTCTCTTTAGTCTGAAGATGATCCTAAAAGGGCAGAAGCGTAAAGTCCCGCCGGAGGACGCCGACCACCTAGACCGGACCCCCGCGGAGCTGGACGGACTACGGCAGCTGGTCTTCTACATCTCACTGAACAAGTACAAACACGGACAGGAGCTGGCCGAACCGAGCCTCCGTCGCTCGGTTTTGATAGCAAACACTCTGCGGCAAATGACGTCAGAGGGAGCCGTGGAGAAGACCGGGGGGTTGCAGGCCCCCTGTGCCCCCCCAGCCGTGGAGAAGGCCGAGGGACCGGAGGCCCCCTGTGGCGCCGCACTGCAGTCCACTGTGATGGCTGCAGCGGCCTGCCAGTTAACGGTGACTGTTCATCACGGCCGTCCAGCAGTAGCCGGTGACCAGTCTTCATCACCGGACCCTCAAAATGGTGTTGCGTCCAGTAGGCACCAGGCGAACATCCGTGCAAGCGTGCCAGATGTGTGTGTTGAAGGAGACTCGGAGGATTGGGATTCCATGTCTTCAGATCCAGATTTCTCCCTGTCGGCGGCCATATCCTCCATCCTGACCACGCTCGAGTCCAGCATCGACGGGAACCACAGCTGCTCCCCGGCAACGCCGCGGACGCCTCTGAGGTCTTTGGAGAACCTGACGACACCCGAGGCCGAGGGAGCCTCCAAGCAGCAGGGGGCGAGGGGTCCCAGCTGGGGGGGCTGGGAGCGGGCGGAGGAGAGCTGCGTGGAGGTAATGAGGTCCAGTTACCTGGGAGACCTGGCACTGGACGACCTCTTCCAGGACATAGACACGTCCCTGCTTGAGAGGGAGCTGGGCGTGCTGGGAGCAAGGGGCGAGGGCCACCCAAGTGGAGAGGAGCTTCTGAAATACCTGCCCTCTCTGTCCGCCGCTACTCCATCTCCCTTTTCGTTCTCCTCTTCATTCTCCTCTTCGTCCTCCTCTCCCTTTCTGTCTTTGAACCAGAATCTGTGGTGCCTGCCCTCCTTTTCCTCCTTCACCCCATCCACCAGCCCCTCCACCCCCTCCTTCTCCTTCTCCTCTCCTCCTCCTCCTCCTTTTCCGTCCTCCTCGTCCTTCCCTGGGCAGGGTCTGGCCAGAGACGGCCTGGAGTTGGAGCATGTGATGGAGGTCCTGGTGGAGTCATGAGGGGGGGCTCTCAGGGAAAAGAGCTGCAGACTTTAAAGACTGAGGCTGTGGTGAGCGCGCTCTGAAACAAAGACACTGAATTAAGTCGCTTTTTTGTACTCGAAGAATGTGTATATATAATTATATATTTAAATTGGGTTTTAAGTTGTTAGATGGGGTTCACGCAAAGCCCTGTGTTGTTTTTATTGGCTGGTTGTAATTAATTGCAGGCCTAACTGAGATTTAGTTCAAGGAGAATGCTATCAGGAATGGTTGACATCCAGGACACCAGTCTGAGGAAGTGTGTGATTGGGTGCAGGCTGTGTGTATTCATATCAGGGTTTTGGTATGTGAAGGCCATGCTGTACGTGCCTTTTGTGTCTACGTGGCTGGTAATGTAATTTCTAGCTAGCTGTAACCTTTGAAACAAAGGGAACCTCAACACAAGTATTTAAATTTTTTGTTAAGAGGGGAACATGTATCTACGGTCTGCTAGCGTCATGTAAGCCGAAGGCTGTGCCTCGTGTCGATTAGGTATTAGAGCTCTCAATCACACAGCTCAGGTATGTCATTGGATGGTTGTGTATTGATGGTTTCTTGTAGTTTGTAGCACCGGGTATGTTAGCAAAACGGTGACGGAAGTCTGAAGACGTCTGTATAGTTTTTAAAACTGAGATGCGTATAGGAGGGGGAGTTCAGAGAATATTAACAATACTAACATCTCAATTTATTTTTATAATCCTAATGTTATTTGAGGGTTACACATGCAATGTAATGATTAGTTGGGTATTTTCTTATATGGAGTTATGAAATGACTTCCCAATTGTGGTCCATGGAGATACCAGTAGTGATACTGTGATATGTCTTGTTAGTTTTATCTAACCCTATTTATTATGTTTAAAATAACTTTGTAATGCTATTACACACTTGATATTATATATTTTTCAGCTGGTGTTTTTCCTTTTACAAATGACCACATTGCAGCCTCTGGAATGTGAACATCTGGCCGGGTTCTGATCGCTAGTCAAGTCCACCTGCCTCCGGGCCAAGATGAACCCTGAAACCTCCGCAGTCAGGGGGCCCACGGGCTCCCCGACAGAACTTTGCGGAGACGTGGAAGCGGGGGTTACTCTGCAGGCCGGTGACGCGTGTTGTCGAGCGCGCGGTTCAGGCTGAACCACAGGGTTTTACGAGGCCGCGTTCAGAGGGGGGACTGGCAGGCTGCACACCGCGTCTGGGTTGACGTCGTCCGTGGAGCATTGCACTTTTTAATTGTGTGCGTCGATGCCACCCTGCAGATGCAGAAGTTTGGCGCCCGATGGCTGAAGAAAGTCTAATTATAAATGTTGATCCGATGTTCTGACGAAGCAATGTTTCCGAGGCTTTGGCAGAAAGACATGGTGATGACATGGTGAGGTGGCGAAGCCTAATTGGGATTCAACCTGGCTGGGATGTAGAACAACCACGTTTTAAACATTCAGAGTGGCACTTCCTGATGTTGTTTGGTTTGGAAATGCTCACTATAACGTTTTTTTTCGGGTTTTTGTCGTCTGTACTTTCCTGTTTATGGATCCAAGTTTGTGTCAGACTATTTACAAGTGACACATTTATCAAGATTAATTATAAAATGTATTTTACAGTTCATTTTTGTTTTATTAATGTATTGCCTTAGAAGTTATTTTATTGTAATGATTTAAAATGTTGGCTCCCTGAAGCTAAATCAGAAATGTTTTTAGACCATTCATGTCCATTTTCTTTCTTACTGTTTTTAAATTAAAACGGAAAATGAACATTTGTCTTGTTTTGTAAATCACACACATCTGCCCCCCATACACACGTTTGATTAACTTCTGCTCAGCAATGCAGGAGTGAAGCAGCATTTAGGTAGCAAGGACCTCAACTGACGCCAATTTAATTTCAGTGAATAGCCATGAACATAGTGACTTATCAAGACTTGGCTCCATACTTTTTGCCAATATTAATGAAACAATATGATATGGTGCCTTACCTTCAAACGCAGTATGTCTATGAACCTGTGGAGCATACACCAACCATAGCGACAGTTAATGACAATACAGTTGTGATTACATTTTTATTTGGTTGCATTGTGCTTGTATACCACATATTAAACATAACTATACGCTGTATTCAAGATCTACTTTTGTAGCACAGTATTTGTTCTTAAAAAAAAAAAAGGACAAAAATGATAAGGCAATTATTGAAGACACTGCCTGGAATCAATATACTAAGAACCCTTTACAAATATTAATATGAATCAATGTCATATTAAATTACGATGAATATACGTTTGAAAGTGCCACAGTGGAGACGTTGCACAATGGCTTAGGCTTTTACAGTACTAATCTCTAGAGTCCTCTCAATATGAGTATCGTGAACAAAATATCCCATGATGCATTCTGATGTACAAGCCCTATATGAATAAACACAAGATGGTCAAACAAACAACAACAATAAACAAAAACATTTTTATGAATATACATGCCAACATTTGTGGAAAACCCAATAATTAATTCTTAGAACAATCTTAGAACTAACAATGAGAACAATCATTCTTTCGCGATGTGTTATTTAGTTGTTTTTTTTAAACAATAACTTGTACATATTATACATAACAGCATATGAAGGTCTAATCTTGGCTTCCTGTTTGCATGTGTGATGCTTCCACTCATTGTGACTGCATTTCTTCTACTTATCAGCTTATCACTATCTACCCCATCAGAACGGTTTCAAAGGCAGTATCCAACAGAGACATCAGGGGGCAGCAGCACACAAGAGGACACCACTTCTTTGAAGTAGTAGAATGTAGTCAGAAATGCATCTGAAATGTAAACCAAGGTAGACAAATGGTTCAAACAAAAGTCTTCAGTCACAATCGTTCATTTAAAGCCAAACGATTAATTAATGTGTGCCACAGGGGGGCAGTAGAGGCTTATTGGAAGGACACAGTAGGGTGTGTTTTATGCTGAGTTCATGCCCTATAGTTCATGCCCTATTGAGGACAAAGTGCACATTTTGTTGGACTTGGGTTGTCAGAGAGGTAACAGAATCCGGGCAGAGGTTGATATTAACGTTGAGTCCCCTAAATAACTACAATTTATCCTATATGGTATGAACGTGCCACCAGCATCAGTGTGGACGGCCATTGTAACTTGTATGGAAGGTTCTCTCAGGAAGGCACGAGAAACACGAAGAATTTACAAATTAGAAAAACTAAAATCCTCATTCCTTGTTTTGAGGTTTGACCTCATCAGGTCTCAGGTCATCAGTGCATGAGGGTTTCAATCATGTGATCTGAAGTTCAAGTCCGCCTCTGTACTTGTATCGAGAAGTGGTACTTCTCGATACACCACTTCACACCACAGCATGTCATTTTTTTTATATATATATGTTGTATATTGAACTTGTTTTACTTTCGATACATATATATGTTGTATATTGAACTTGTTTTACTTTTACAAGTGAACAAGTGAACAACTCTAGAAGTAACCCGTTTTCGTAATTCCTGACATAATGGCGAAAAAGCACCAAGATGGCGGCTTGCACTGTGTGTGGGACGTCATGCCAAACCCTCCTCGTTCTGGTGGTCCACCGCGGGGAGCCGGGGGGGATCACTC
>OMKI01038810.1:10792-31587 GCA_900302315.1 Phycis blennoides
GATGTCCTCCTCCACCTGGTAGTTATACACCCCTAGCAAAGCAACGGCAATCAGAATACAGCAGATATATACACAGAGCAACACCCTGTGTGGACGTTTGTTGTCGTAGGTTTGGTGGTGTAAGTTGGTGCTGTAGGTTTGGTGGTGTAAGTTGGTGCTGTAGGTTTGGTGTGGTGGTGTAAGTTGGTGCTGTAGGTTTGGTGGTGTAAGTTGGTGCTGTGGGTTTGGTGGTGTAAGTTGGTGCTGTAGGTTTGGTGGTGTAAGTTGGTGCTGTGGGTTTAGTGGTGTAAGTTGGTGCTGTAGGTTTGGTGTGGTGGTGTAAGTTGGTGCTGTAGGTTTGGTGGTGTAAGTTGGTGCTGTAGGTTTAGTGGTGTAAGTTGGTGCTGTAGGTTTGGTGGTGTAAGTTGGTGCTGTAGGTTTAGTGGTGTAAGTTGCTGCTGTAGGTTTAGTGGTGTAAGTTGGTGCTGTAGGTTTAGTGGTGTAAGTTGGTGCTGTAGGTTTAGTGGTGTAAGTTGGTGCTGTAGGTTTGTAGTGGTGTAAGTTGGTGCTGTAGGTTTAGTGGTGTAAGTTGCTGCTGTAGGTTTAGTGGTGTAAGCCCAAACACAGCAGCAGAGGGTGTTGGGTAGCATGTGGCTCCCCTGCCTGTGGTACAGGTGTGGGGCCGTGGCGGTGTGGTCCAGGTGTGGGGTACAGGTGTGGTACAGGTGTGGGGTACAGGTGTGGTGCAGGTGTGGGGCTGTGGCGGTGGGCTCACCTGGGTAGTGGGAGTGCTGCTGGTAGAAGCGGTCAACAGAGCGCAGCATCAGGTACAGAACCATCTCACTGTCTGGGCTGTCCATGCAGGAGGCTGAGGGGAGAGAGACTCGATGTGTTTACACTGCCAGGCACCAACAACCACAGGCTGTGTTCTGGTGCATTGACAACACAGATACAGGTACAGAATCACAGCATGACAACTCAACAGCTAACAGACAGAAAATTTTATATCTGCAACACATGTCAAAACTCCTTCACTTTACCAATGCCATCAATATGAACAACTAAATATGACATTCTGTACACCGTCACTAGACCCACATCCCAATTACACAAATGTTTTTTTTCTTTGAACTTGTTGTATACTGTTTTTAAAGTTGTTCCTAACTGAGCATACATACCTAAAAACGTTTTTATAAATCATGATTGACAATAAAGAAATGGGAATTTGAATCTGAATAAACCCAACTTACACATTTGCCGTGAAACAATGCTAGGAGTTCTACTACTAATAGAATAGAACAACTTTATTTATCCCCGAGGGGAAATTAGGTGATATAGAGAGGACTTGACTGATACCATGTAGTGCGTGTTTGATTTGTGTACTCGGTCAACCCATGCTTGATATCTAGTAAAAACATTATAATAATAGATTAGAGACACTGTATCTCTACTTACTGATTTCATCTTTGTTCACAGAGTCGACCGCATACTCGTCAGCCAGAGACCTGCAGCGCACCACCCTCAGGAAGGCTGCGTTCTTACCTGGAGGTGTAAAACAAACGCACCCACCCACGGTCAGCACAGCAGGAGGTTGGACATTTCACAGTACGGACACAATCGCTTAGCTCAAGGAAATAGAAAAACAATAAATGCAAGTAAAACCAAATGTAAAACCTAAAATGAATGGCATTAGGAAATACAAATATAGAAAACTGGATAAAAACAATGTTGTCATAACATCCGATCAGTAACTGATTTTCCACTCCTTCCCAGTAAATTCACAGAAAACTTGAGTGAATTCAGTGAACACAACCAAAACAAAAACAACAGACTCCATGTCATCTTCTGTAGTGTGTTAATGTAGTGACACGCCAGGACAGTGTGCTAGACTTAAGTTGGTTAGATAAACATAATCAATGCTCTTTCTAGCAGTGCTCATGCTCTCAAGTGCTCATTGCTAAACAGAGTGTTTGGTGAGACTAATGCCCTACCAACGCTAATGCTATTTAGGAGAGCATGTTAATTGGCTAACAGACTTCTCTACTTACAAAACAGTTTGATGTCCTTCTCTGATACGCTCTCGGGGGTCTGGAAGAGAAAGGGGAAAATACACAGGTAAGAAAATGCATTTGAATTCAAATCAATCAATATTACTGTTAAGAAGTAAGAAATTATTTACCAACATAAAAAATATGAATGGTAGAGAGCATCTGATACATACTTACTACATAATATTACTATAACCCTAAGAAAGTACTTTAATACAGCAATAACGCCTTTTGGACCAGTAGCTGCATTACAACAACTACAACAGGACAGTGAGTAGAGGGGACCAGGCTGTGATCCAGTACCTTCCCAGCCATCTGCAAGAGGGACTCCACATGTCTTGCCACAGCGGCAGCATCCTGCAGGGCTTTGTCCCGGTACCTTGACCCAAGAACCACGAGAGCCATCACGACCACCAGAACCACCAACAAAGAACCACACAGGCCCCAGATACATCATCGCACCAATCAGTTCCCCCACCAAGCTAGCATTAAGAACAAAGACGGTCGCTAGGTGAATCAGGACCCTGCCCTCCGACCTATGAATACATACCCCTTCATCTCCTGTGCTAATCCTCTCACCTGCAATATGCTGCATCTAACATCCCACACCTTCATCTAACATCCCACACCTTTAGCCACACCCACTTCCACAATGACCACTCCCCTTCACATATTACCACCAACTCTTCCATTTAGAACCAAACACTTACACATTTTGCAGGTTGATGAACCTCTGAGAGTCTGAGATCATGTCCGGGATGGTTCCTCTAGCTGGAAGGCATCCCTTTCCTTCATCCAGGACAAACTCCTTCACCGCTCTGAGCATCACCCAGAATGATGCACTCTGGAACACAGCCGTATATTCACATGTTGCTGAACTACAACCAGACCCTTAAACATGCTTTTAGAACCAGAAACATCTACAAGGTTTATGGCCCTCTGGAATATGCAGCACATTTTTAAGCAGAAACTTAAAACATACTCTTTTAGTTTAGATTCTTTCTTATCAAATAGTGTGTCATATTGAGTCTTAATTATGAGCTCTCAAATATATGTAAATCTCTGGTATTCTCAGATTTTAAATTCATTGTATTTCTTGTTGTTGTTGTGCACTTTGGACTATAAAGTTAAATAAATAAATAATAATAATATAATTAACAATAATAGTTTGGTTGATTGAGCAATACACAAGTGCTTGTTGGTTAACGCCATCATGTCCACCTGGCCAGACACTCAGGGGTCTACTGACAGAGGAAGTCATACAGAAGATGGATAGACCAGATCTGTGGGACAGACTCACCTGAGATGTGATGTTAGTACAGTGTTCGCTGTTGAACAGATCCTCCACTGAGCTGGGAACCTGCAGGAACAACATAGTGGTATCGTTAAACATGCTTCCTCAATGCTAGTCAAAGGAAATGTCTTTGGAACAAACTATTAGGGTTTAACCAGAGATAGAAAAAAGGTACATGCTGTGTAGAACACATGGTAATATTATCAGAGGGTTGTGTTGGTAACACAGGGTTAATGTAAGATGTTTCCTGACGGGAAAACATCAGGGTTGTTGGGAAGAGCACTGCTGGGTTACTGGGTCAGACGGTTGTGATTTGATGTCATGTAATGTTGGGAGGCTGGGTAATGTAGTCAGTTTTCTATATAGGCTACATCAATACCTTGGTAGGGCTTGGAAGTGTAATGGGATGTTGTGTTTCTGGGTCATGTAGTTAGAAGGTAAGTTGGTGTAATGTTACATGCAGCATCTGGACATGTAGCATGGGTCTTTGGTGGGATTACATTTGTGCTGTGATGTTGGGTTTCTGGATTATGTAGTCAGGTGGTTGTGTAGAGACAGCTAATGCAGGGTTAAAGGGTAATGTAGTTCCAGGGTTTTATAGAGACTGGTGAGGCAGGTTTTCTGGGTTTTGATAGTTTGATAGTTGCATAGCAGACAAAGTATGAATGTGTATTAATCAAGTCAAAGCTATTTCAGCTGGTGCTTTCCCCCTAGTGGTCAGCTATGACACATTTTGGCTATCTAGGCTATCATCCCCTGGATAATGTCATCAGCACTCGCCAGGTTAAGACCCCTTACCTGTAGCACACCGAGCTCAAATAGGTTTTCAACAAGCTTTTGATTGATTTCCTTTGTTCGGGTCGCAACATAGCATTAGCCTAGTAGTTACCGCTAAAAACATAGACGCTCAGTCATTCATCCTCAATCATCCTGAAGCACCAACAAATCAATGAAGTCAAATCAAAATCAGTGAACGTGCAATTAACTAACTTAAAACTAAATTAAGTTATGATAGAAAACGGCCGGAGAGGCTGACAGAAAAGGCCGTTACAGGTTGTATGAAGACAGGTAAGGCAGGAGTTATGCGTAATATAATTCCAAGATGGTACATAGAGGCTATATGGGTACCTTGGTTGGGTTTAAAGCCGTGTTGACGTTCCTGACGGCCTCTTCAAAGTTCTCCTCATCCTCTCGAACGCCGTTCTCCTTCTTTAAGATGCCTGAGGAGAAACGTTGAAACATGACTTTGTGCAACACCTGGTCATGTGTTAACCAATAACATGAACATGAACAGCACGTAGAATCGCCATCGTTATGGTTCAGGTGTTTCAGCCATGTGTTGGTACTTCTCAGACCTTACCTTCTCGGATCATTTGTCTGAAGGCTTCCTTCTCCTTGTAATTTTTGGGTGGCTGACCGTCATGCTATGGGAATAAAAAATAACCAAACACGTTATAAAAGCTTACAACAAACATACACCAAATGAAACCAGTCCATGGTGAGTATCTCTGTAGGCTATAGCTGGTCTCCTCTTACCTCTGTGAGCCACGTCTCCAGGAACTTGGCAATGATGATGATCCATGGGGTGTGGCTGTGATCCTGCACACACCAGGAAGAACATCACATACAAAGCATCACATACAAATGGAAACACACATCAGAAAAAAATCAGTTGACAGACCAAGAGGCTACAGACCATCAGAATATACAAATCACCTACAGACATTAGAACACATACACAGGGACTACACAAAAATAACGCTACTTTTTTAAATCTTTATCTTTTATTCTATTTCAGTATTTTGTAAATTAGTATTAAGATGCTTTAATCCAAAATTACTTCAGAAATGACACGGCGCTGGAAGGGGTGAGCGCATCTTGCTCTAGGATGACTACAGGTAGACAGTGGGAGTTGAACACCACAAACTACACTACCCTGCCATCCCTTTATTCAAATTACACTCGCAGTCCATAGTATTTTCCATTTGTTCCAGTCATAAAAGCATCACTCTCACACACACACACACACACACACACACACACACACACACACACCTTCTTGTCCATGCTGTCCAGCTGGTAAGACTGGATGTGGTCAGTGAGCTCAGAGAAGGGCCGATCCAACCTGAGATCTTCCAGGGCATTGTCTGGGTGGGACTCTATGACTGGTGGAACAGAATAACATTTAACTTCTTCTATATTCACTTAAACTTAAGTTAGCTATGATTCAGGGGACTGGAATGGATTTTTTTTACACCTTATTACAGACCTTCAAAATGTAGTTGATACTAATTGATTTCATATGGAACGAAATGACTTGGGAAGCACTTACCTGTATGTTCCTTTACCACAAGCCTCATGTAGCCAATGAGGCCGTAGGTCCAACAGACCAGGAAGGGAACACCGATGGTCCACAGAAGCGAGCCCAGCCTCAGGCGTGTGCTGACACCCAGGGGAGATACACACAGGCTGTGTCAGTGGCCTTCCAACAGCCGGGTTATCCACATGTTCAGCACTGACTACAGCATGGGAACTCAACCAATAATGGCACACACTAGTCACACACTGCACATGGCACACACTGACTCAAATCAGAAATTCAATATTTATACATGCGTCTTAATGCAGTCAGCTTAATTAGATATTGTGACTCTAAAATATATAGCTTGAGTCAGCAATCTACAGTGACCCCACGTGGGATCCAGGCCAACACGTTGGGATTGGGAAACTCTGCCATGTTGTCAGTACCTTTCTGGAAGCTGAACCCCGATAACGATGGAGAACCTGTGGAAGAACTCTGGGTCATTGTCCAGCAGCTGGTCTGCACTCTGAGGAGGGAGAAAAACAGATCATTCACAATCTGTTCTGTTCAATTATGTTCACAATGTACTGCCTCTTTAAGATAAGATCATACTTTATTGATTCCACCTGAGTAATTTAAGTGTACTTGTACAAGTGTACAAGTACTTGTCTAGAACTATATACATTTTGGTAATGTGAATTGCTAAATAATACTGCAAAGGTACAACATTATGTAGGTAACAATGTTTCAGAATTCAAATTGTTGTATTTGTTTATTCCACATCACACCCACACACTTCCACACAACCATAACCACATACATCCCCACATCTGAATAGAAATGCAAATACATGTTGGTGCCCACTCTCAGTCTCTACCTGTAAACCAATGTTGTCATTCATTAAAATATTATTATCAGTCCAGAATGGACTAGGGGGCTCACCTAAACAGTTAACCCTCTGACCTGTGGTGGCATTTAAACATGTGTTTCAAAGAGTAAACATACTTCCTCAACAAAGTTTCCAGAGACGTCACTGTTCAGCTCCTGGAGCAGCTCAGTAGCAGCCTGGGCCCGGTTCTGGAAAATAAATTAAACAAGCCATTGCACCATAATAAAAGAAAGGATTGTCAGAGAGTGAGTGGTGGCAGTGTTTTGATGAAGGGACCTCAGTGTGATGTGATGCTCCTGCTACCTGCTTAAGCAACTGCCTGTTTTATCCTTTAGAGGAATGCAGGGGTTTAGCAGCCTGTGATTGGCTAGTAGAAGTGATGGGCAAACGTTCATCCATTTAAGGGCAGGAAGAGATCAGCACGTCTGATTGCACATTGGGTCATCTGTTTTCAATGCCAATTTTCCTGTGCCCAAAATGTGGTTTGGTGATGGAAAACTTGGATTACATTGTGGTTTGAGCCTGCATTCGACATCCCTGGTGGTACTCAGCTCTCTGCTATGAAAGAGGTATCAGTGCTCATCAGTGCTGTTATGTGATTGTATGTTATTTTCTACAAAGAAGGACGAGGTAGTCAACACTCATACGCATGTACAGCAGGTCACACACAAGTTTAAGTGGTTTGGAAAAGAAAGAAAGACAATTTGTGTGCAATCTGGACATACCCTTCCAATGCTGTTTTGGCTGAGGAAAAAGCTGTAAGACAAAGACTAAAGTCAGATACATTGAGTCCAAGGACGCACATCTCATTAAATTAGAATCAATTAAATCAATTACAAATAAAATGTGATTCTAATGTAATTCCTTACTTGTTTCCCACATCTTCTCCGGAGACTGTGTGGCCATCAATTATGGTAAAGGCGCCAATGCCTTGAATTCACAATTTAAAAATAAACCATTTTAGATGACATCGACGTCTGTATGATTTGGGGAAAACTGTATTGTAATGATTTTGTCACCTGGGAGTACGAGGTTTTTAAGGATCTCTGTCCCTGATGCGGTGGCGTTGATGAGACAGACATGAGCGTTCTCCAGAACCTCCTGTCCATGGTCACCCCACAGTCTGCAAGGCGGAGTTGGGCCATAAAGCAAGACTGCATTTATCAGCATACACTGCACACCCCTCTACGGGTGGTTTACTAACAGATACCGAGTATTTTCTTAGACTGTAGACATACATGAACGTAATAGCAAACAGAAGGCAGGAAAGCACTAATTACAATACACATACGAAACTTATCAACACCTCATAGCCCTAATCAAACATTGCATTGGCTTACTTTGAATGGTAATGCTTACCAATAGCTAGTTGGCTAAACAGGTCTAACGCCATGCTTGCCCATTCTGCACCACTGATATCTAAATAATAATGCTGATTTATGTTTGCCTCTTAGTATAATTTGCCAAATTATTTACCTTAGCTGCCTGTCATATTTCTGCTCTTTGGATGCTTTAGTTGCTGCCATGCTAAGGCTTCCAGGCTAGTATACACAAAACGCACGGACGGAATCATCGCGAGACTAAGCAGACAGCTGTCATCCTCTATTTTGTCCACAAGGAGCGTCGTTCCTTCTCATCGGACAGAGGGAAAAGCCTTTGTGTTGGTAGAATACCCCGTCTAACGCACTGACCATCAGTATAATCATGAATTAGATTCAGATTCACTTTTAGGTTACTTCTGAACACGACAAAAAACTAAAATACCGAAACAATTATAATAACAAGAAGAAACGGAATGAAATATATAAAGAAAGAACAAGATAGAAAGCAAGAAAGAAAGAAAGAAAGAAAGAAAACGCAAGACGACTTTGAGACTGTACTAATACACATTTATAGGCTATAAGCAATTTAATTTTATGTTCTTAATTGTTCTTTTATTTTTTCGAATGTATTTCCATGTGCTTCATCCTCCACATGATTTCTGTAAAAATAACTAAACATGAAAACAATGACAATGCAGCAAGGTGACAGAATGCAATAATAAGCGAGACGGGGGAGTGGGCGTGTCTTGAAGGATAATTGTCCCTTCCCACCTTCATCTTGATCATTAAAACAAGAAGACGCACCGATGTAGCCACCTGAGCTGTGTAGAACAGGGTGAGAAAGTCAGACGCTGGTCAAATTTAAATTCAAAAGTAAAACGATCTCATAAGAGGAGATGAAGGGGTCGACTTGGGGATACGGAGAAGAGAATGGTAAGAATCCACCAGCTGTCATTAATTTACTATACAGTAGCCTATTAATTGCGCATGTAAATGTAAACCGACACATTGTTTTCCAATCAAGGAAAGTCTTGTAGTAGTGGTTCGAGTTACTGCTTTTTCCAAAGCAGCAGGACTTGTGTGATGTATTTGTTGATAGATCGAGCAGTTGTTAATGCCAGATTAGTCCGATTATCTGCTGCTTATAGTCCTGCTTAACCGCTTGTCTCACACTTGTAAGGTAATTTCTGTCTTACAGAGCCCTCGCAACAAAACGTGTTACTTCCTCTGAACTATCCCCCCTTTTTTTAAACACAACTCAGTCCAATTGTAAGTGCTTATCATATATTCTTAAATCGCAGCCTTACAATTTATAAGATTGATAATTGTCTTTAGATTTTTATAATTATAGGCCTATTTCAGTGACGATTTATTGTATATTGTTCATTAAATGAGAAACTTAAACATTAGTTTTTCATTACGTCCCCCTTTTATTTTAATGTCCATCTTAAACCACCGCACCAAGTGTTGGGACATTTTACGTCTGTAAAATATCCGTATCCATATCCGTTGCTTCCCAACGGATATGTCGACTGAATATCAATTAAAAACACAACGCTATGAATAACATGCCACCATCCATGTGTTTCTTTAGGCCCATCCTTGTGGCACAAGGACTACCCCGTCGCCCAAGGAAGCCGCCAGTCTCCCATCGACATAGTCCCCTCCGAAGCCTCGTTCGACCCCAGCCTGCCTCCCATCCAGCTCTCCTACGACCAGTGCACATCCATCAACATCTCCAACAACGGACACTCCGTCGTGGTCGAGTTTGACGACTCCGATGATAGATCCGGTAAGAGCCCCCCTGCTGAAATGTTTTGTCCTTCATCCATGTGACTTAAAGATTATTTGTTTTGATTTTATTAAATGGTCCGTTATGTTCGAATCACTGCAAATATAATTTTAGATTTCTTCTGTGATGTTGTGGATTTCATTTCATGTATTTACCCTTAGAAAAATCTAAACACTACTATTTTTGAGTGTATAAGGCTCTACAAATAACATAAACCTGTTCTAAGCACAGATAAGGCTTACAGCATAAGATCCAACTTCAACATCT
Source organism: Phycis blennoides (assembly GCA_900302315.1). Lineage (NCBI taxonomy): Eukaryota > Metazoa > Chordata > Actinopteri > Gadiformes > Phycidae > Phycis > Phycis blennoides. The sequence continues at coordinate 20,686 of OMKI01038810.1, forward strand.
TTAAATACTGCCCTAAAAAGGGCTTATCAAGCTCCATTCTGATCAAGTCGTTGTTCAGACAAGAGAGCTGGATCAGAGGACTGACCGAACCCTCTGATTATGTCAGGGGGAAAGTAAAGGCGGTAATTAGACGTATGAGTGTGTGTCTACTGCAGTAGAAATGTAATGCTATAGGGTGACCTCAATTGTTATTATGCCCCTATTTGCCCCTTTTCACAGGGTGGATTTATGCTCAACAGACCATAATTATGCCAGATGATAATCTCTAATATTAGGTTGTTTGGCTGGTGCATCTGTCATGGCGGTGACATGACCCTCCATGCTGCTGTAGCTCTGTTTACTTCTGAGGGATACATGATAAAACAGGAAGTACGAGGTGGTTGACCTGTCACACCCAACTAAGGATAGACTGCAATAGGAATAGCTGTCAATTTCTCAGTCAAATCAGTAAAATCAATTATGAATATGTTCCCATAAAGTTATAAGTGAATAATAAGCTCTTCTTTTAAAGAGTAAACAGATGTAATAAATCAAAACAAAGGAACAGCGCCACATTCGGACAAGCACAGGTCACTGCGATTCCAACACGTTATTTTTGATTTGTTGAAATGGTGCCAGGTGCCCAAATGTGACTTGATCCGTTTTCACTTATTTTTTGACCTTTTGACCTTTCTTGGCAGTGATCAGTGGGGGTCCCCTGGCGTCCCCCTACAGGTTGAGGCAGTTCCACTTCCACTGGGGGGAGAAGGGATGCCAGGGGTCCGAACACACAGTGGCGGGGAAGGCCTTTGCGTCAGAGGTCAGTTATCAGGGTCGTCGGGGTCAGGTCTTAAATGACCGCTGGAACAGCTGACGAAAATGGATGTCCAAACATTTTCGAGATATGTTCAGGGAACATATCTCGAACATACAGTAACAGATGCAACATATTTTGTTACTGTAAAAAGACCTAAATGGCATGTTGTAGTTCAGCGTTTGTAAAAGTGTGTTTGTTGGGGATGGGGCGTGGCCTGACGAACCACAGAACACTAAAGGATCACCGCTTCCATGTGTGCTGTCAGGTCCCACGGACCCACTCGGTGTCTTTTTGGGCCAGTGGTTTGATGTTTGCTTCCCAGCTGGAAGGTTTTGTGTTTCACCCCAATATCTGCCTTGAGCAAGATGCACTACCTCCCTTATGCTGAATGATGCGTCTCAAAGAAATTCACCCCAAGTCTGATTGGATAGACTTCCTAAATGAGTAGAGGGAACGAGCTCATGGGGAGGGAGGCCCCCAGAGGGCCCCATACTCTGCATCTTAATTTGCATTCCCCCGACATGGCAAAGAAAATTGCATCATCAGCAGCATTCCGGATTTCTCACTGAAACACTGTCACGCAACTCTGTGTTCATACCGTCATTCCTGTAGGAAATGCTCATTAGTATAAATGTGATATGTGTGCATATATAAATAAAAATCCTCATGAGAGTCGAGCAAAGTCTACATGAGGCAAATGGCACACAAGTGAAGCATGAAAACGAGAGCCCAGAGTGTGGTGTGTACTCATCCTATCTCCATCTCCACAGCTTCATCTAGTCCACTGGAACGCTGAAAAATACAAGACGTTTGGACAGGCTGTCACGCAGCCTGATGGCCTGGCTGTGCTGGGCATCTTCCTGGAGGTAGGCAACCAAACGCTCTCCTCTGCAGTGGCCATCTTGGATCTAATCGAGTCATCTTGTTGGTACTGAGTTCAGTGGCAGTGTGAAAAAGTGGCTTTGGACGTACTTCCCTGAAATAAACAGTATTTCATTTGTTTATTGTAATGTTTATTTATCATTATGATTTTGATTGAGGCCCTTTTAAATAATAAGTGAACAGGGGGAAGTGTTAAGAAACTCCCTTCTATATTTAACTTTGTTTTCACCACCTGGTGACTGCTAGAGCTGTAGAACGGGATTAAACTGACATTGCCTAGTTCATCATCATCAGTTTCTCTGAATGTGCTATGGGTATGTGTAGTCGGATGTCAAAAGATCAAACAGATGGTTAAGAAGTTGCTGATAAGACATTGATGTGACTTCATGGATTATTAGTCCCTAAATGTTCTTCCACTTCTATGCCCCATCAGTAAAGGTTGCCCTTAATAATGCTATTTAAGCCTGCAGAGTAATCTACTGATAGCTGTGTTCAGTTAATCAAGTTAACCTTATTGTATGGATTGTTTAGGGCTTTATGACAATTACTTCAGAGACCCACATTACAGGAGACTCCCTGACCCTTAAAGACTTAAAACAGGCAAGCAAAGTATTCCTCAACCCTCCTTGAGCAGTCCTATGGATGAGGCGGATTGAAGGCTCATACATCGTCAAATACAAATCACAACAGCTCTCCATGTCCTGGAGGAAAGTTTTGAAATGACGACGGTTTGATATTAAGCCGACTGTAGTTAACCACAGCGGGAACATTACCAAGTGTTTTGCATTGTGGTCGATGATCAGTGATAAGAATCCTGTTCACCAGGAGGGCATCAAAGGAGCCACTTGAAACTCAATAGAAATGTGTCTACATCGGTTAGTTACTTATTGATCAACCAAACATTGATTTCCCAAACATGTCTATTGTAGAATGATCCTGCCAATGTAGAACTTTAGGATTATGCATTTGGAGACAAAAATGTAAAACACTATAAATCTTAAATAACGTAAATAACAGCACATTTGTATTTATGCTAGACAGGTGATGATCACAGATGGCTCCACAAGATAACAGACGCCTTGTACATGGTGAAGTTTAAGGTAATTGTAGACCCTTAAATATAATTCATATTTTATGTTTAAGATCAGAGTGAACCCCTTTGATATTTGACGAGAATAATCCCTTCTATTTTAGGTTAAGTAATCACTCATTGGGATATGATTATATTGTGATTCCCCTGATGGTCTGATCTGTTCTGAATCTTGGGGTGATTGTGCTTCCTGTCCACAGGGAAGCGTTTCGGATTTCAAAGGTTTCAACCCCAAGTGCCTGCTGCCCGGCAGCCTGCTGTTCTGGACCTACCCCGGCTCCCTGACCACGCCCCCTCTACACGAGAGTGTCACCTGGATCGTCCTGAAGGAGCCCATCGCCGTCTCTGAGAAACAGGTGAGAGCTGGAGATACGATGAGCACCCGGCACAAGGTGAAAACGCAGACAAGCTCCAAGACTGCTCAAGGGGGTTTTTGGAAATTTAGTCAGGTTAGTTGTGATGAGACCAGATTTGAAGAGTAGTTTATGCAGTAATAGGCATTATTATATAGCTTTAGGGGTAGTGCTACTGGGTTACGCCATAACCCACTACCGCTAACCCTATAAACGTTAACCTTTGTTAACATGAACACCATTACCTTAGTTAAAATGAAGCAGGTAGTTACCTCATGGTCTAATAAATCATTTGCTAATGTGTGTGCGTTAATGAAGTCTGTTAGTTAAGTCTTGTTACTGCATTAACTAATGTTAATTAATGGTTAATTAATGTACCCATTATTGTAATGTATTACTGTGAGCGATACCTGATCTGTCAGACTGATAGTTTGATCAGTGTAACTTGTAGCAATGATAATGTACTGGACCAAGGTCCTGTTTGAGATGAGCGGTTGTGAAGCGTCGCTGGAGAACCACTAGGGCATCGGTCCAAACTCCTCATCCTCATCTGTGTTGTCCTGGCCAAGTTTGGGTCGTGTGGGAAGTTTGATTGTCCACAGTGACGGCACACAAGTGGTGTTGACCTCTGGGTGTGTTTTTTACGGGTCAAAGTTCGCAGCACAATACCTTTTGTTTCACTTGATGCTTGCATTGACAAACCTTATGACATCAAGATAATGGGCGGCAGTAGCTCAGTGGAGAGAGCGGGTCGTCCACTAACCGTAGGGTCGGCGGTTCGATCCCCTTGATCCCCCTCCTCCTCCAATTGTCCACATGTCGAACCCCACAAAATGTACTGATTGTAAGTCGCTTTGGACAAAAAGTGTCTGCTAAATGCCCCTTTACCCTTTATAATGGATACATAAACGTTTTAAATGTCCAATATATCGCATCTTTAATCAAACTTCATTTATAGAGCCCTTTTTGTGCAAAACAAAGAACAAGAAACACCTTAAAATATGGTCAGCAAATTCTCATTAATTGACCAGATGAATTCCTCTCTTTTCCCTGCTGGTGGTTTGTTGGTGTATTGAGATCATCTGTAGGCTGAGAGGCAGACATTCTGCACGTATTTTGGAGGGAAGCCAACTGCCAGGTCCCCTGGGTGCTCTCCTCACATGGCAACTTCCTCTGTCCTCTGTTCCTCCGTCCACCATTCCTCCAGGGCTGGGGGCTTTTCTCTGTCCGAGGGGGCCGGTGTGGAGTCATGAGCTTGGTATCCACATACCCATGTGTGTTTGGGGTGGGGGGCCAGGGGCGGGGTTTAAACTAGGCGACTGGCCCCCTGACCCCAGTCTCCAAGCCCTCAAGCGTTTGATCCCCCCCCCCCCACCTTCCCATGCTGATAATCCAGATGGATGGACGAGTGGCTGGGTGCAGGGGGTGAGAGGGGGGACTCTGGGGGTTTTTAATTGAGAAAGGCTTGCATGGAGACCCAGCAGGGAAAAGCCCTTACACAACAGGGTCTTATGTTGTTTTTCACCTCCCCACATAGCTGTGGAGCGAGCGCACACTCGCGTGGAATAACAGGAGGCAACCAGGCCAGCTGATGTGCTATTGTTCTGGAGCAACTGTGACAGAATGTTTTTAGCATGGACTTTGTGTCAGGTACTATATCTTCAGCACCCTATCTTATGCTAGGATGTTGAAGCTGGTACGTGGATGGGCACAGTTTTCTTTCTGCATGTTTGAGTTTCATATTGAAACCTCTGATGTTGACGGATGTCCCCTGCAGCTTGAGAATTTTCCCTAGTTAATGTTTTTTTTTTTTTTTTTTTAACAGAAGATGTCTGCACAAGTATCCATTTTTTTTAACAGAGAATGTTTGTGCAAGTATACAGTTACAGCATTCAAAGATGCTGCTGGGCGAGGGGACATTCTCTAGTAAAACAGGATATTAATACAGGACTATACATAGGAGGGATCGGCTGGGGATGTCTCGTGATCCATCAGGACTTCCTTTACCGTGCAACAGGGCTTAGACAAGGATGCCCCAACAGAGTTGATGTTATTTGTGGTTTGCATGTTATTCTCGCCTGCATATTCAGTGATGTCATCACTAAAACGGTGCCTGTTTTTAGAGGGAACAAAGTGACTGGATGGTAAGCAGGAAACTATTACTATTCACTCTCTGCTCCTCTGCGTCGCGTCCTCTCTCAGATGGGAAAGTTCCGGATGCTGGTGTTCAACGGAGAAGAGGAGGACTTGAGGAGTCGCATGGAGAACAACTTCCGGAGGCCCCAGCCCCTGAAAGGCCGAAAGGTTCTTGCCTCTTTTAAGTGAGACCACCACCGAAGAAGAACCCTGGAGCCCTGCACATTGTCCGTCCTACTAACAGACTCATCCATCCATTGATCTAGACATCATACTGCTGTACAGAGCCCACCTGTCCAAGCTCTCGTTGACTTTGGACAGGTGAAGAAGAAGGGTTTTTATGTGTATTCAATCTCGGGCTGAAAATGAAATGTAATATGTACTATAAGCAATAATTTCTGAATTCCTAATTATTTAAAACAAAACGAATCAAATTTTTATAATAAACCCACACGGGAGAATGTATTTAGACAAGATCCACTTGAAGGACTGTTGCCATCCTATCTAAAATGTTGGGTATCCCCGTGTTCAGACCCACTGCCATTGTCTTTTCCTCTCCTTCATGACTAGAACTCCAAACTCCAGCAGCCATCCCCTGTTTGCTAGCACAGTTCCCTGGCTTAATGGCGTCTACCAGTAAACTGTCTTGTGTCTAACAATACTTCCTGAGTTCTACGAGTGCATTTCCTGGTGCTACTAGTGCAGTTACTTGTATCATTCATGTTTCTACCAGTTCAATTCTTGGTGGCTCAAGTGAATTTCCTGGAGGTACAAGTATAGTGTCTGGCGTCCACAACTAATTTCTTTTGACCAGTACAGAAACCAAAGTCTGCCACTAGACATCATGGTTTCGCCAGTATAATTACTAGTTCTTTCAGAATTGTTACTGCTTCTACCAGTTAAGTCACTAGTTCCACCACAACACAGTGTAAGTCTATTGGGGCTCAAGGCCGGCACCCCAACCCTACTACTCTTTACCATGTGACGTGGGGGTATGTGGATCCGAAGGCATCTGCTTCCTAGCTGATCCAGTTTGAGCTCCTGGTTAAGTCGTCTATTGGATGTGAAATGGTGATCTGCTCGCAGCACCCTGTCCCACCCCCCTCCGGTCCCACAGAGGCCCACAGGAGGTCCGTGTGGATTAGCCCAGAGCCTGCCTGAGCTAATCTGCTAGGCTCTGCCATAGGGGCATGAAAGTAAAATATGGGGTCCTTTTAGACCTTAAAGACAGTCTGTCATAGACTCTCACAATAGGCTGGCCCTAGATCTTGGCATGAGTAGCTTCCACGCATATGTCTCTCTGTGGGTTTCTTTCACTTTTAAATGTACCATTTACTTTTGCAGAGTGTTGATCAAGTAAGCAATTGTTTTTGAAATGATCTCTCTCTCTCACACTCCGTCATTATTTTATGTCCTCTCTCCTTCATTCTCTCCCCCTCTCTCCACACCCCTCCTGTTCTCTGTCTTGCTCCCTCTCCGCCTTCTCACACCTCCTGTCTTTCCCTCACATTTCCCCTCCACATTTCTCCCTCTTGTTCCAGAAGCCAGTATCTCCATCAGGGATGTAGTCGTGTACTTCTATGTTCTGGTCTACTGAAGGGTATTAGAGTCTGAAGTCCTGTGATTTACGGCCGCTGTAGCTTCAGCTCCAGCTGTTTTTTTTTTCTGCAGTCTGTGGTGTTACTCCCAATACAAGGCATGGTGACTCTCTGTCCCGTTTAGAACGTTTACTGAATCCCTGTTTTTATTTGCCAGGACGAACACCCCAGAAATATACTATTACGTGCTGCAACAACAATTCAGCCAACTGAAAGCTCTAAGGTGTGGGAACTCCATTTCTTATCATGCAACTGATTTTAAAAATTCCTGTCACAAAAGATGTAGGCTAATGTATGGGCAAATGGTTGTAATTGTCAAAAACATAGAAATTGTCTGATTGAAATAAATGTTTTAAACTGAGTTTAAAATGGTATTTTGTCATTTGAGTCTCCCAACAAATATATTTCAAATTTGCCAATGTTTGTTATTGCGTTTACTGTTTCACTGCTGCCTCCATGAGGCCTGATTCTCACTGCTGCTGTGAAGTAAGAAAGAGATTGATATTTGACTGAAAATATGTTTTTATAACCAATATTACTAGTTAACCTTCTTTTAGTTGGTTATTGAAGGCAACAAGTGTGACAGATTGGAAACTTGATGTCTCTTGATATCTTGAGCTATCTCTCAGAAGTAATTGTACTGCAGGACTTGGTTCTGGCATTATCAAGATAATGGTTAACTCACTCGCTGATGAGTGGTGGTTAAGGAACTCTCCTAAGGTAATTATTAGCCAAGCTAAAGGCCTACACCATCACCACCACCACTGCCATCCAGGCCGGGGGATACCAGACCAAGCAAGCGATCGCAGACTGAAATGGTTGTTAATCATCTACAACAGCCATCGCTTGTACTTGAAAGAAGAGTTGAAAATAAGTTTATGGAGTGTGTTGAAGTGTGTATGGGACCCCCCCAGTAAGAGACCACCAGGCGTGTAGCGTCCTCATGGAGAGCCTGACGCCTTGGTTTACTGCAGGACGGTGAATACCAGAGGACACCACCAAATGTGGGGAGGCTTTGAAGCAACGTCCGTGATCCCTTGTTATAAACAGTGTTTCATGTTACTTTTGGAGTCACACCACTTGTGGCGTTGTTGTGATGCTATGTGCTTTTGAGAGCGCAGAGCAAGCCGGCTAGCTACACCGTGTGTGTGTGTGTGTGTGTGTGTGTGTGTGTGTGTGTGTGTGTGTGTGTGTGTGCGTGTGCGTGTGTGTGTGTGTGTAATTGAGAAGCAGTCTGATTGGCTGTAAGGGCAAGAGAAGTGCAACATGATGTGGTCAATGTGAACACAGAGAGAAGAAGCAGTGTGTTTCCTCCAGCCCCCCACAGACAGTGTGTATCAGTCTGTTGCAGTGGGTCCTGCAGCCTGAGGCAGAGCCACATGTAACTGTGTTCACAGCCTCCCAAAGAGACATGTCCCAGGAGATTAAAAACATAGGAAAACACATGTGCTCTTAGGGTGTTGCAGGCCAGCCCTTTCTTCAGATTCAATGAAATTATGAACACTTGCAATTAAAAACATAGCCTATTTGAGAGGATAGGCCAGTGTCAATTGTATTCTATTGGGTTTTTTCTCACAGCCTAAAGGGTCTGGGGTTGAACCCCACTGTCCATACTGTATGTAGACATCTGAGCAAGATGCCTCCTAATCCCCACCTGCTCCTTAATGACATGTACATGTATATGAATTGTATTAGGAATTAATACATACACACACAGACAGACACACACATGTGTTTTAAGGCGACAACCAACTACACATAAATGTCAACTTTCTTGCCTGTTCCTTCTTAAACATTCATTCATTCTCACACCCTGACTATATAATTTTTTGAGGGGTAAAGGTTAATATGGAGGAGTGCTTCTGAAGCCCTATCTGTCTGTAACTGGGACAGAGGCCTGTCGTGATGACATCACATGGTAACAGTACTGCAGCCATCCTAGGTGGAGATGTCCACTATGGGGCAGCATCTGCTCTCTTTTGGAGATGCTGCGTTCTGGCTTGTGTCTAATACTGCACTGGATTGATCTTTTATATTTAAAAACGTAGAAATAACGGAACATATGTATTAATCACATTTGCCATATATAATTGGATTATTCATCAGTTTGATTGAAAATGGTAAAGTAAAGGAAATGACAGAGAACATGGCACAAAGTCTCAAACGATTGTGAGACGTGTGTCTGACCTTGATCCTGGTATACCTCTTTCCTCCCAAAACCGTCCGACTCAGGGCTTTGAGTTCGCCATTCTGCTATCATTACACCTGCTGATGTCAGGGGAAGTAGATATGTTTGCAGGTGAATGCATAAAGAATGGAAGCAGTGGTATATTTAACCTCCTCTGAAGCGATCGGCCAAATATAGCCGCCTTGGGAACTGTATTTAGCGGTGGATACCTGAGCAAGCTGCTCGTGTGCAGCCGCGATCGATGGGCCATGCAACGCGACCTGGCTGGGAGACCTCCGAAATGGATTCTGGTGGATTTATTTTTGGTATCATGACATCTAGCCCGGTTTGTTTGGCTGTTTATTTTCCCTCAGACACAGCAACATCTGGGGAAACATTAAGCCACTGTATGACCCTGAAGAAGAACGTGTCCTTCCTGTTATACCGCCCCAAAATGGTTCCTCAAAAAGAAACAAAGGCATTGAAATGCGAGCCACTGCTCTTGTAACTTCTGTTTGTTTTCCATTCATAGTAGGGATTGAGGACTTAAACTGGCCACAATTGGCCCGAGCATCAGCTTATTGGGCCTCATTCACCGAGCGGTCATCATGGGTCTAAACACTAGCTGGGTGTGGCAACTGAATCCGCATTCACTCCCACCCATCTCACATTTAAACCCAAGATTGCCGCTAGCTGAATGAGGCCAACAGAGACATGGCCATGGACATGGTGTGACCCCTTGTCAATTTCAGCGGAGCGCGAGAATCTTTGAACTGCTGCAAGGCCATGTCCACCAAGACTAACTCGCTTGTCCTATCAAAGCATGAGATCATGTTAGGTTTCCCCGTATTGTCAAGGACAGACACTATCTGGCAGCAGGTGACACACACCCGGCGTGCATGCATGCAGTTGCCATGGATACAAACACCATACAACACAAGAGGACGCAAATCCACGGCCAGCTCATATCTCTCTTGCTACTTCAGTTCTCCACCCTTGTCACCGTCCTCACAAAAACAGCATAACACCTCACTCACACACACACACACACACGCACGCACGCACGCACACACACACACACACACACACACACACACACACACACACACACACACACTCACACACAACCGCTTTATTTAGCCACGTGTATTTTGGTGTTAGCGTAGCTTAATATACAGTGCTTCTATTTCTGAGGACATGGTCTTGTATTGGTATGCAAGACAGTTGGCCCCTCACCTCAGTAATGGCGGGTGGGGGGTTACCTGTTACTCCTGAGTGCCATATTAACCAACTGCTGACATTTATGGGATGTTAATGGCTTTAACCACACAACCTCCTGGAACCTCCTGGAACATTGAAGCATAATGATGACGGAAGTGCAGTCAGCCACCCCCCCCCCCCTTTTTATTTCAAGAAATAATTATGCCATTGATTACGCACACCCACACACACACACACACACACACACACACACACACACACACACACACACACACACACACACACACACACACGCTCATCACATTAGCACACTGTGTTAATAAAGTACAGTTGGTGCTTGGCCTGGGTACATCGGTTAGTTTTATAAAGCAGCCAACATATCAGAAGTGTGTGGTTTATAAGAGCAAGGGCTGTCCAGGTTTATGTGGTTAGGCAGAGGCCTAACCACATATCTATCTATCTATCTATCTATCTATCTATCTATCTATCTAGATATCTATCTATCTATCTATCTATCTATCTATCTATCTATCGATCGATAGATAGATAGATAGATAGATAGATAGATAGATAGACTTTATTTATCCCAAAGGGAAATTGTGTCGCAGTAGCAGCCAGGGTACATATAAATACAATACAAAAAATGAAAATGTAATAAA
>OMKI01038838.1:10541-22507 GCA_900302315.1 Phycis blennoides
GGGTTAGAGGGTTAGGGTTAGGGTTAGGGTTAGGGTTAGGGTTAGGGTTAGGGTTAGGGTTAGGGTTAGGGGTTGGGGTAGGGGTTGGGGAGGGGTGGGGGGTGGGGGGGGGGGGGGGGGGGGGGGGGGGGGGGGGGGGGGGGGGGGGGGGGGGGTGTCCAGTCAAAAGCGTATTATTGTAATGCAGATCCCTTCAGCGGTCGGATGAGTGCTGCTTATCTCCACGGGGAGATGGAGTATTGGCCGGGGCTGTCCCAATGCATCAGTATTGATCCGTGCGTCTCACTGCAACAGCGTACATGCTCTTGCTATTGTTATTTAGATTGGGGTAATGTATGCAGCCTGTTCATGGTAATGGCTGAGGTTGCATAAATGTGTCAGCCTAATTTAATGCATGGGTTTAATCGACCGTATTTGCGTCGTCTTGGCCTCCATTTGAATGGCGTCGACGATTGCTGTCGTGGTTTTCAAAAAGGGATTTGGGTGTCCAAATATTACAGCGTTTCTCCAAAATGTGCGTGGACTCATTGCTCATTGTGGTGCGTTGCGTTTTTTTGAAAGGCGTACATTGCGGCGGCGGCCACAGCGGTCGCATCTGCATTTCTGTAGCTGCGTTGTTCCTCACCAACCACAAACGAGGGCCCGTACTTCCTGCTCTGGCAGCGGGCGCAGCAGCCGCTGGGCCTGCAGATGTTGTCTCAGGTAATTGGACTGTGTGAGCGCAGCGGAGAACCAACAGATGTGCCGTGATCATGAGCACATGCAGAGCTCTGAAGGCGGGGCAGGGCATTATTATTATTATTATGATTATAATAACGATGATATTTGTTTTAGGAGGGAGTGGTACCGCAGCTAGACAGGCAAGGTGGTGTTGGAAGATCTCACTGCAGCGGTTTGGTTGTTCTTGATACGTCATGCCTTCACTTCCAAACGATTAGCATTTATTCCTTTGCGCTGTCGTCATCGCTTTTGTTGAACACGGTTCGTGCGTGCGGTTCGTGCGGCAGCATGGGTTTCAGTCAACCCTTTTTTTTTTTGTTGTTGTGCACTTTACATCAATTTGGCGCGCGGGAAAACGTCTTAAGTTTCGGACAAAGGCGATTTGCTGCAGCGGAAGAAAGCGCAGCGCGTGCTAACTAACATGCAACATCACGTGCGGCCATTCCGTTAAACCTCTCCCCCGTAGCACGGCGAGCTGCAGGCGCCGGAGCCCAGTCTGGCGTTTTAAGCCGGCTTCTCTTGACGGGCGTCGAGAGAAGCCGGCGGGGTGTCTCCTTGACGCGTGTCACCGTCCTCGTGGTCGGATCCATATCTTAATGTGTGGCGTACGAGAGGAGTGGCGTCGCCGGCGTCGCCAGCGTCTTGCTTGATATAAGGCCGCATGAATGATTGAATGTGTCTTCTGCTGGGCTAAGGCTGAGTAAATTGCCTTTCTAAAAGCCTCCACTTTCAGATACCAAGCCCCAGGGCTGCCAGTGTGTTCGGCCTATCTGGGTCACTTCGCAGTGGAATATATTTCTTTTATAAGCTACACACACGGCCTCCTCATGTCAATACAGTCTGGATTCAACCGGTCTTGATTTAATATGCTGTCAGCTAGGGTCTCTCCCAGATGCGCAGAGGATCCGGTCCTCTCATCTCGGTGCCGGAGCTGCCGGACCAGGAAGTGACTTTGGGCCGTACTGGTCTCAAACACTGGAGACCGAGCCCTGGTGTTTTGTAGTAGGCTGGTTCCATGCCGGAAGGATGAGCCGAGAGGCTCGGCCCAGTTGAAAGCTTATGGCGGCTTGAGGTTTAATGGAAAATAAAATTCATAAAATGTATGCAAATCTTTTTTTATGTTGAATGCGTTCCGGGAGAAACTGACCTTTTATTCAAAATTTGTGTTTTCAAAATCATCATTCATTACTATTGTTCTATGAACAAGACGGTTAACAAATATGCAAGCGCAATTGCATAACTGTACACATTCCATGGCGTGGTGGTTATGTCATAAACCTTTCTAAAAGTAATTACGTCTTGCGTGGCGTGGAATTTAATCTTTGACCGTGTTTCTGCTGCCGCCTTTTCCTCCGCGTTTTGGCTTGAAATCGGAATTGGTGCTTTACATGGGTTTTGGCGTATACTTGGGGGGAAGGGGATGACTTAACTTTTAAGTCTGCAACCTAATCCATACTCACCAGGGAGGTCCTCTGTTGAAATTGTAATTGTGTTGAATTTCACCCGTTATCCAATGACACAAAAGGGGTTGGCCATGATAAGAATAGACTTATGAATAATCCTCCTGCCACATTCGTTCAGCTCAATATCTGTACCGCTATTAAAGGCTATATTGATCTGTGCGCATCTAAATTAGGACAAAGTAGGGATTTTTGTTGAGTTCAAATTAAGCCAACGATTCAGGCTACTGACCGTCTAATGTTGTATCAGACACTGTTATGACTTCTTGTCTGTTTTGTGTTTATACATTAGACAACTGGGTCTTTGTCAAATTAAGCCCAAGAACAGATCTTGTAACATAAAGGACTAGGGGATGACCCCTCACATTACAAGTCAATAAAAAAAAAAAAAAGCTCCCTTTTAATTGGATACTCTTCAATACACACAAGTGTGGAAGAAGTGCACAGGCCAGCTTTTGACTTCCTGACTTGAATGTGTCTCGGGAAGGCCGTGGTTTCCTGGCAACGACGATGAGGATAAACTCTGCACCTTCACCACCTTTTTTTTTACTTTCACTCAGATAAATTGGGTTCTGTGTAAAAACCACGCAGCCTGCTTGTCAGCAGCACTTTGAACAAATGACTTGACCGTCTTAATTGCCGATCGTCTTGTATTGAGCCCCACTGCGCCCGGCGAGCCGGTGCTGTGTTCCACATCGGGTCGTATTTTGGTCTTGTCAAAACCCCCCAACTCGCCCTCGCCTCCTCCCCCCCGCCTGCCTCACTGGTTGAAAGCTTCTGTGCTCAAAAGCCTCTGAGTTCAGGTGATGCTGAGCATGTGGTGTCCCGGGGCAGTTTGCAGCGGAGCGTCGTGTCAGATGATGACATGTGCCCGCTGTGGCCTTTTTGGGATGTTGACGCAGAGCATCCAAATATTCGCCTGTGGATCGCTTCTTTTTTTTTTTTTTTTTTTAATTCCCTGGGTTTTATTGAAGCAATTTATGTAAAATTATGGACTATGGACGGTTATTTTTCAAATTAAAAAGGCAAATATTTGCCGCCTGCAGAAATGCAGGTATTTGGCCAGATGGTGATGCTCTGTTTTACATCATTAGAAAATGAGTACTTTAGTTTTCCTTGGTTGCTCGTCACAAAACGCGCCAATTCCCGGCATCGCTTTCTTTTTAGCCTTCGGTTATTTACGACGCTTTCATAGACGTGATGACAAATCCGGGAAAAAAAAAAAAAAAAAAAAAGAAAAAGATAATTGATTGCGGCATCGACGGTGAAAATAAATAGCGCGGGACGGCTGCGGCCCCCTGCGAGCTACTAAAAGCAAGGGGACAGGAGAGGTCAGGCCAGTGGGTTGTACATAAATCCCCGCCCAGTGAGGGGATGTGGACAAAACCCGGACGGAGCTCCTGGCTCTCGTACGCCTGTAAAGGCAGCGCTACAGCGTGACGGCCTTGTGAGCTGTCCTCTTCACAAAGCAACCACAGCGCCTGAAGGGTGGTGCTGGCGCAGTGTGTGCTCCAGTGTCCCCCCCACACCACCCCCACCCCCCCTCGTCTCGCATTCCTAATTGGCTCCCTTTGCAGGGGTACTTTTGTTTATTATTTCAATGATACATTTGTGTAATTACTGGCATGCCGCTGCACCTCCTTCATTCATTGTGGTGATTTTGCAAATCCCGCGTGTGGCTCCGCCGCCGGTTCCTGACCGTCGTCGGGGCAACGGCCCGACTCCTGGCCGCGCGTGACACGTGACCGCTGCGCCGTATCGTTGCGCAACCCTTTTACCATCGCTGTTGTCTTGCTTCTCTTAATTGAATGGGTCGTTAGTAATGCCTTTTTCAGTGCTGTTGAAACGCCGTTATTACGACGATGAATTTGGTGAAGTCTGTTTGACAAATGGCCACCGTCCTGACAATAGATTGGCACACGGTATCTTTTTATTTGTTGTCGTACAAAATGTCTGCTGTCCAGGCTCTCGTGTGGGCCACTTGGAACTCGGGAATCCAGTCGGAAAAAGATGACCAATTCAATAACATGAATAACCTTATTGCCTTTTTAAAGTGTGTGTGTGTGTGTGTGTGTGTGTGTGTGTGTGTGTGTGTGTGTGTGTGTGTGTGTGTGTGTGTGTGTGTGTGTGTGTGTGTGTGTGTCCAATGTATATGGATTGTATTCCTTATTTTGTCTTTTTTTTTCCATTTCCCCTCAGCACTGGAGAGGAAGATGTCAATGAGACAGAGCAGGGATGAGCTGATCAAGCGGGGTGTGCTGAAGGAGATCTTTGAAAAGGGTAAGTTGATCCGAGCACGGACACAGAGCGCCACCAACCGCCTTGAATTGGTGACACCGCTGTAAGCGGTGTCAGAAATACCGGCCCAATGTGGATCGCGGGTGAAACCCTTAACTTATCAATATCTACCGTAGGGTCACAGGCCTCTCAGATTGTGCCGGGTCCAGGACTGAAGCTGTGCCAGAGCCCTCCCCTCCCCAGGCTTGGTTCACGTCAGTGGACTCGACTCTTATCGGGTGCTTAAGCCTGATAAACTGTGGTGGCTGCGGCGGCCATGCTGACAGGCTGTAGCTTACCTCTCTGCTGACAACACAGGACTCTGCGTCTCGTTTCAAGATGCTCACGTGATTACCCTCCAATGCTGGAGATAACGAGTCCGCGCTTTCATTTTCTCATTATTTTTGAGATGATGAGTGTTCTCTCAAGATGGCTGCATAATTAGTCCCATCAAATCCATCTAATCAATCAATCCCTGCAGGCTTCCGCAAATAATTCCCCGGTATTATTTTTATTTTATTTATGTAATTTTTAGGTTGGCAAATGCTCTTATTATCGGTGATCTCCAGCGATTAAAATGGAATATGTGGAGATGCATTCTTTTTTTTTTTTATATAATTTTTAAATGATTTTGGATTTTGAAAAAACACACTTGCTCAAGGGGTGGGTGTCCTAAGGCAGACCGCCGGCCGTGTTTTCATCTGGTGGTCTGATGATGGTGTGATGGTTCAGAAGGTCCGACAACTGCTGTCAGGATTTGCGAAGCGCGGCGTCTCTTTTAGGAGGTCAAGCTGTTTCTAGTTGCCCAAATCCTCCCATCTGTAATTTCTTGGAATGCACATTTAGTTGAGTGCTTTCCTGTTTTTTTTTTTGGAGGGGGGGGGTTTATTGCCATTCCAAATCTGGTTCATTCTATCTTCTGAGGCGATGGCCTTTTTTTTTTTTTTTTTGCTGCATTAAATGCTTCCTGTTTGCTCGCATTGTTTCTGGTAACGCCCCGGAGCCTCGTTATGGAGCGCGTGAACGACCGCGACGGCATTTTGTGGTGATTTTTAACGCGTGCCGTCCTCCTGTTTCTTCATGTTGGATAGATCTTAAGAACCACTACATGGTTGGAGGCAAAACAAATAAACGCTAATATGATACCAGGCTGACGCTCCTCCCTGTTGGTGTGAATATCACAGCAGATATGATCTGGCGTGAAATGCCAAAGGTCTATTATCAAACTCCATGTAATCAAGGCTCTGCTTTATACATCCTTCTAAAGGTCATTCATAGTGAGGGTGATGTTTGTCATTGCACCTTAGCCGCTGGTTAATCCAATGGCTTTCGTAGATAAAGTGGATATCCGAGGACTTTTGGAAATGTCACTTTGCCACAATAACACCCCCGACTTATATTCCTCCGAATGACCTTCACCTCAAACCTCATAGGAGTCTGCATTTAGTTGTGTTTTGGGTTTTTTTTTGTATATCAAAGCAACCCAAAATGTTTTTTCTTGTATTGGACGTGAATCCTAAGCCCTACAGATTCTCTCTCGCTCTCTCTCCGCCCCCCCCCCCCCAACCAACCAACCCCGAGCTAAAACTCCTGAGACACACAATTATTTTGGCACTTTCGCCGATGCAGTGAGTTCCTGTCGTTTTTCTCTCCTCGTCTTTTGTTGTGGCAGAGTGGAAACTGTCAGGCTTCAGTTGATTGATGCGCCGTGCCGTAATAAATTTCATTTTCCCTCGCTGTTGTTTTCAAAGCGCAGCACAGTATTAAAACGGCGCCTGTGTTTTGAGGACTGCCGCATGCAGGCTGTCCGCAGACGTATGCACAGGTCTGTTACAGCATTCAAAGAATGCTGTAACAAACGGTGTGTGCGCGCGCGTGTATTGGTTTTCATTCATCGTCGGGGAAAAAAACAAAAAAAAACGACGATAGTAAAAATAGCATTCGCAAAGTAGCATTGTCAGCCATCTTGTGTGTCATGTAAAGCAAATGAAAGGGCTTCCAGTGCTATGAATAGAATGTACAAACCACGCCAAACTACAAAGTCTCTGAGCTGCACTAAAACACTTCTCTGTGTGTGTGTGTGTGTTCATGAGAGATCCCGCCAATAAACGGTACATATCCCTCCATACAATACCAAGTAACACTCTTCTTCTTTTCCTTCAAGCAACAGTGGAGCTGCGGTCCTCCATGGATGGCGGCCTGTGTACGCAGGAGCCGTCCATAAAGTCCGCGATGGTCCGGCCGGCCAAGAAGTCGTTCACCTACCCGGGGGACCTGCAGAACACGCCGGCCAAGCCCCCGCTGTACCACAAGCAGCCCCCCGCCCTCCCCCCGAAGCCCTTCTCCAGGATCCCCAACCACAGCACAGGTGAGTGGGGCGGGGGGGCCGCCCCTCTTTGTAGTGCTATACTCCTGTTTATGTTTCATGGGGGTACCAGTTAGTATTTTAGTATTTGTAACTCCGCTGTCCGCTGCAACTTGCTGGATTTCCCGTTTGGGATCAATGACGTGCTGTCCGATCATAAAAGGGCGCGCCTGAAACGACATTGCTTACCGCTTTAGGACACGCACACGTCACTTTGAAACCACCCGATGATAATTGTGCCGTTTCACGCCGTTCGGTGAAATATTGTCACGCGGCAGGTTACTCCTCGCGTCTTGTTTTGAGTGGGGTTTGTAAGGCCGCGTAAATGATTACGTCCTATCCTGTTGGGTTCCCACTTTCTCCTGCACCACGTGCAGGGGATTAAAGGAGTCTCATTAAACCCCCCCCCCCCCCCCCCGGGGGGTCAGGTCAGCTGTGCTGTCATTGTCAATCTGTGGCTGTGTGAGGAGGAGCATTAGCCTGGCCTAATTCCCACCTCTCCGCCCTGGGAAGGTCTGAGTCCCGGCTCTCCTGATCCACCAACGAGGCAGTTTGAGTACTAATTACCAATTGGAAACATCCAGGAGACGTTAATGAAGCGGATTTAGTTCATTTTAAATGAAAGAAAAAAAAATAATAATAAAAAGTATATATGGGCATCTGCAGCCCAGTAGTTGGCGGGCTGACTGACAACCGGAAGGCTGCTAGTTCGATACCCTGCCCCTGCTAGCTTAGGTGTCTTGCTCAGGGACACCTCAAACACGGTCCTGATGAGGTGTGCGCGTGCGCGTGCGTGTGCGTGTGCGTGTGTGTGTGTGTGTGTGTGTGTGTGTGTGTGTGTGTGTGTGTGTGTGTGTGTGTGTGTGTGTGTGTGTGTGTGTGTGTGTGTGTGTGTGTGTGTGTGTGTGTGCGTGTGTGCGCGCTACATCACCACATTTTATTTCATTGAATTTCTTAAAAAATGTAGACTCATAAAGCATTCTGACACTTTAATCGACTGACCAATTGAGTGTGATGAAGCTATTGGTCTCCTGCAGGTTTAGTCACCGGCTGCCGGTCTTCAATGAGCCGACGTTTCCGGCTGACTTGCGTTGTATTAAGGCTATTGTTTAGGGCAGGGGAGTTTTCCTATTGTGTAGAAATATCCACCAAACGATGGCTCTACAGAAAGGAGTCTCCCGGGCAGGTAAACCCACGGGACTCAAACCCGCGATCCCGTCTTTAGAGAGGGTGAAATCCGAACGCAGGTCTGGCCACAGCTTTCACGTTCAAGTGTCAAGTGTGGCGGTCAGACGCGTGTTCCTGTCCAGTGCATCTGACGGTGACAGTCTCATTGAAACGACAAGGGATTAATATTGGCGTGGCAACAGTGACATACAGATATATCTTTTTTTCTTTTCTTTTTTTTTTTCTTCCCTGAGTTGTCAACGTCGCCTCAACCAGCCAGAATGATATCAACTACTGAAAAGTACATTTTCAGCTTGGCTTTAGATCTGAATAGTTCAATATCTCGTGGCTTCTATTGTAGCCGTGCACAGCAGTGTTCGGCTAATGCAATCGCCGGGAAACGTCTTCCCATGATGCATTGCTCCAATAAAGGGGGGGGCGGTCGAGAGAATGAAACACTCTGCTCCGCACAACCCCACCCCCTCCAGATTCTTGCCAGCTGATCCGGCTGCCCTGCATGCCGGGCGGCAAGCTCTCCCCCCCGCTGCCCCCCAAGAAGGTGATGATCTGCATGCCGCCCGGCGGCTCCGTGGACTCCCTCTCCTCCTCGGTGTCGCCCGGCCCGCTGGGCGGCTACCCCCTGAAGTGCCCCCCGCCGAAGGGCCCGCCCTCCCACCACCACCACCACCCGGCCGCCGCCCTGCTGGCCTCGCAGCTGGCGGGCCTCTCCAGCCTCCACCGCCAGAGCCACGGCCACCCCCTGCAGCTGCAGTACGGCAGCATCCACCGGCCCAGCCGCATCATCGAGGAGCTGAACAAGACGCTGGCCCTCTCCATGCAGAGGTTCGAAAGGTCTGTGGGAACCCTGTTGTTGTTGTTGTTGTTGTTGTTGTTATTGTCGTCGTCGTCGTCGTTGTTGTTGTTGTTGTTGTTGTTGTTTGTTGTCGTCGTTTGGGGCTCCATATGACGCTCTGCTCCCATGTTGGTTGAAGCGTTGCCATTCTGACGCTTTGTTTATTTGATCATATGAGTCGTTAAGGACAAATTCTTATTCCCTCTTCCTCGAGTGGAATGGGGGTCTGAAATGTAAAGTGGTTGAGAATACAAAAACTCTGGGGGGGGGGACGGGGAAAGCAGACATCGGTAAAACATTAAAAACAGGCACTGGCATGAAAACACGTAAGCATAAACTGCCGGAGACACGCATAGAAAACATAATCCCATTTAAAGCTGGGGTTGGCAATTCGGGGGAAACCTGCCAGAGTAAGCTAGATTTTGAAAGTATCCAACCGAAAAAAAAACAACAAAAAAAACAAATCCTACTCCCCCTTCCGACTTCCCTCCAAAGCCACTACCCCCAAAACGCCTGACTAGCTCGCTAGCTTCAGCAATGGGTCTGCCCTGCCTCGCGGAAGTCCCCGGTCACGAGCGGCGAGTACCCGGGGCAGAGGGCGCGCAGGTAGCTGGGGCGGGGCGCGGGGCGTCCAGACAGGTTGGCTTATTACAGCCACGGATTCCAGATTTCGTAAACACGGGGTGGGGGGCTGGCGACCTCCCCGGTTCAAGTTTGCGGTCTAGCCGTCTCCATGTCTCTGGAAAGTATCAGGGTCAGGATGCTGCCCCGTGCTAGTGATGTAGCCAGTCAGGGCCATATGGCGTGTGTGTGTGTGTGTGTGTGTGTGTGTGTGTGTGTGTGTGTGTGTGTCAGGCACCCCTCTAGCAGCTGGCCTGACATAACATGGCCAGCTGCTCTATACACAGGCGGGTTTCTTGGTATTTGGAGAGTGCGGAAGGGAATAGTGGATTGGATATTATGTAACCGCAAGCCACATCAGATGTTTTTTTTATTTTTATTATCACCACGAGAAGGTTTGAACCCGATGCCGGTCACAAACGGCCCAAACACGTCCAGTGTTTTTGATGATTCCGTGTTGCCATGTAAGGCCGTGTGGCTGAGCCTTTACATTCTGGCGGGTCTAAAGAGTCCATGTTTACACTCCACCTCGCCACAGATATTTCCCCTCTGAAATTACACACAAACACCGTGACCCCGTTTCATTTCTTTTGCGCTGGGTCTCCAGCTCCACAGCTCACAGGCGTGGCCCCCCCCTAGCGATGGACGTTCAACGCGGATTAAAACCCATTTCCATTTTTTTTTTTTTAGTTTATCGGCAGGCTGCTGACCTCATTCAGGTTAATCTAGGTTAACCGCAGCCGCTAACCAGTGACAAATCCTCCCCATGCCCAAGACGGCGGCGCCGGTGGATGTCCGGTTCTGAAAGGGCGGCCTTCATTGGATGTTCTTGTGTGTTGTTGTTGTTGTGGTTACCCCCCCTCCCCCCCCAGTTCGGCACTGCACGGCGGCGCCCAGTGCGCCATGCTGGACCGGAGGGAGGTGCCCTCGGTGATGATGGACCGCGAGGAGGACAAGGAGAACCTGCCCAGCGAGTCGGACTACGAGGACCTGCCCAGCATGTACAAGGACGAGGAGGACGACGACGAAGACGACGAAGACGAGGACGACGACATATTCACCAGTACGTGAGGGGCGTGACCGCGTCAACCTTTTTTTTTTTTTTAATGGCGTGTCTACAATGCGTGGTAGACGCGTGAGACGAGACGGCGGCGTGTCCACAAGTCCGTTCCGAAATGTCACGAGTATAAGGGGTCCACTGAAGGGTGAGAACGGTGTAATGGTTTGAAAAGAGCTACCGCACGGAACGATGTGTGACCGTTGAAGCCCTGTGGCTTGCTCACATCTGCGTCGCTCCTCGTGTTTTTCCCCCCCCTCACTCTTTCGTGTGCAAGGTCACCTCAATGTTATTTGGGCAGCCTGCGTGTCTATGCCTATGAGTCTGTAACTAACTGTGAAATAACATTCGGTACATCTGCTGAAAGTTTAGTATTACTGCATGCATTACTGCACCACATCTTAACAACCCCTCAATACCAACATTAGCATAGACTTCATGATTCATGTTTTAAATGTGCAACGTTATACGTGTTCAAGAAGATCCCGCCGTGCCCCGTGACTGTTTGACTGTTCTGCTTGTAGCATTGTAGTTATTTTTAGTCGTTTTTAATTAAAAACACGGTGGGGTCGAAGTCGCGTGTGGCAGGCGGACGGGTGTGATGTCCGGAGCTTCACCGGGTGCGGCGGCCAGGCGTTTACCAGGGGCAAAAACCCCCTGGCGTCCGCTTCAGTCGGGGCGGTAACGGGACACCTCTCTTGACCCCCCCCCCCCACCCTCCAGGCACCCTGGCCCTGAAGGTGCTGAGGAAAGACTCGCTGGCCATCAAGCTGAGCAACCGGCCGTCCAAGCGGGAGCTGGAGGAGAAGAACATCCTGCCCGTGCAGACGGACGAGGAGCGCACCGAGTCCCGGCAGCAGATCGGCACCAAGCTGACGCGGTGAGCGCCCCTCTCCGCGGTCCCGAACCCGAACGAACCGTCGGCGTCTAGCGCCGTCGAATCGGGACTCCCGTGTCGTTTTGATCATTGTCATTTGGCAATCCAAATAGCCGTTTCTGTGTTTTGCCGTATAAAGGGTAAAGGGGGCATTTAGCAGACGCTTTTGTCCAAAGCGACGTACAATCAGTACATGTGTGGGGTTCGACATGTGGACAGTCGGAGGAGGGGGGGGGGAATCAAGGGGATCGAACCGCCCGACCCTACGGTGAGTGGACGACCCGCTCTGTCCACCCCAGCTCTACCCACTGAGCTACTTCCATATCTGACACATCATTTTTTTTCTCCCCCCAATTTTTTTTTTGCGTCGTCCACCAATCCCCACTTGTTCAGGCAGCCATCTTTTTATACCGAGGGACCGTGCCCCCGGCCGCAGCTGGCAGGCGGCGCCGCGCTGCGCCCTCGGCCCCGTTAATGGCCTGATACCGTGACGCGCACGCCGGTGACTCAGCCCAAACTCACTTGTCACTGAGAACTTTTTTCACTGGAAACTGTTGTCCAGCCCCCCC
>OMKI01038844.1:11572-23439 GCA_900302315.1 Phycis blennoides
GCGGCGCTCGGGCGCGTCCTGGCGCCGGGCATGGCGGCCCGTCTGCGGGGCAGCGTCTCGGACCGCGGGCGCTTTCTTGGACGTCCTCCTGGGTACGGGCTCCTCATCCTCTGAGCTGCTGCTGCTGCTGCTGGCGTTCCTCGTCGCGACCTTTCCCTTTCCCTTGCCCTTGCCCTTCCCCGCCGCAGTCCTTCCCTTGTCCTTCCTTGACACAGTGTAGCTGCTGTCAGACGTGCTGAGAGACTGACTGGACTGGGAGTCGTCGAGGACACTTTGGTGCGCCCTCCTCTTCCTCCTGATCACAGGGCCTTCGTCGTCAGACGAAGATGAGGCGCGGTGAGCCGCGGCCGGTTCCCTGGCTGCTGGAATATTCCGTTCCCTTGGCAACTCCGTCTTTGGGACCCGGCCAGCGTCTCCCGCCGCGTTCCGACCCTCGGACCCCGCGTCGACAACGCGGCGCTCGGGCGCGTCCTGGCGCCGGGCATGGCGGCCCGTCTGCGGGGCAGCGTCTCGGACCGCGGGCGCTTTCTTGGACGTCCTCCTGGGTACGGGCTCCTCATCCTCTGGGCTGCTGCTGCTGCTGCTGGTGTACCGGGGCCGGGCCTTCTCCGGAGGGAAGATGTGGTCGCTTGGCGGTTCACGGGTCTTTGCTTTGCGATTGCGAGCCACGGGCTTCACCTTCCTCTGTGGCGCGGAGGGCTGAGGGTCAACGGCTGGGCTACCGGTCAACTCGCTGCGCTGCGGGGCTGGAGACAAACGAGGAACAGAGGCTAAGTGGGGGCTGTCAACATACAGGAGGGAGGCGCACGAGGAGGTGACTGCAGCTGTACCTTCAGTGTGCCGGACAACTCCACCGTGTTGTTTGGGCGGCCGAGAGTCCACTATGTTGTCCGGTGCGGTGGGTTTCTGAATATGTACATATGCAAAGAAAGGGTCATGGACACTGGTAAAGACGGTCCACAGTGCATCAATGAAGCGCGTTCACCCGGCGGCCACCTCGGCACTAAACGCCGGCTGGGTTTGCCTGACTGGCTGAATGCCGAAACACTCGCAGCTGCAGCACAGAGAGCGGGCCGCGAGGAGAATAAGGCCCGCGGGGCCGGGCCGGGCCGGTGACACCTACAGTCATGTACACGGTGGTCTCGTAGTCCTCCAGGATGGTCACGTTCATGCTGGCGTCCACGATCACCCTCCCTCCTTTCCAGAACGCCAGCGGTGGCTTGAGCATCCGGCCACTTCGAGACGTTTTCATGCCGCTGATTGACAACGTCGCCGTGGGGGGAGGACAGGCTGCTGCTGCTGCTGAAAAGCACAGAAATACATTGGCTGACTACCAAGCCAAGGACATAACGTCATTCCGCCACCAACGGTCAAGCGCAATGAACTAAATATACAATCCTGTTAATGGGTTCATGAATTAACACATTACCTTTTCAAATCACTGCCATTTTTTTTTGTTGCAGGAATCATCTTACTAGGTGACCTTGATTTCACCTCGTGGAGGTGAAATCAACCACCTGAACTTGGTCTACTTACGCGTGACAAACGGCGTGGTCTTCTGCTTTTGGTATTTTGTGGTAGGATTAGCAGGAACCGGGTGCCTTGTTGGGTTGGCTATGCTGCCGCTCAATGCTTTTGTTCTGGCATTTCAAAAACAACGGAGACATGCTGATGAGTGGGGCATCTATAAATAGTGGTCATTTATGAAGTAGCCCAACAAGTCTTCAAACAATGCATCATGCTATTAAAATTTTCATTGAGTGCTGCACACACAAATTTGAATACAGATGTTCCTCTTACTTTGAGTGTGAAAGAAAATGTTCAACGTGCATCTTCCACTTCAGTGGGAAACCCCGAACAAATTTGTCGAAAAGCCACTTTGGCAATTCTTTGGCAAAGGACAAAAGAAAGTATTATAGTTAGTACGTAGTACACAAAACACTGGAGTTCTGTAATTATACCCCCCCCCCCCCGAAATGAGTCAATGTATTGTAGCATAATATATGTGTCTAATAAGAATCTCACTGAAAATTGTCTTACTAGAGGTATCATCAGTGGTCATTTGGCCAATCAAAGTGTACGTCCGGCCTGACAGCGTTTTCACCACAGACTTTGATATCCTTTCCACGATGACGGTGCTGTGCCATGGTATGTTGTCTGACCTAGGAGGGAAACACAGGTCAGAAACAGCATCCAATGTAGTCACAGCAGACAGTCAGACACTGAATTATACAACGAGGGGAGGGGTGGTAGAATACTGTGCAGTTACGAGCAAGCTGGGCGAAACACAAACAGCGGGCCATCAGCAGCGTATACAGCTTGGTACCTTGCTACCTACTTAGTATTAACAAAAACCTGATCTGGTCTCCGTAGTCTGGTGCAAAACCAGCATCGGAGACTTGTACCCAACTGGCAAAATGCAGGAGGCAGCATGCGGTCTACTGCACCGCGTCAGAAATGTGTTGCCAGAGAGCGCCGAGCGTGGCCATGGCCGATGAAACTTACGTTCGGATTCCATCCACATAGAGGCCTTCCCGAGTAAACTTGATTTTCCACTGTCTAAGTTCATATCCATTTCCCTGCTGAACAGAGAGGACTCAAATAAGGCAGGGAGGAACACAAGTGGACACACAGTCGACAGTGGAGTTTCAACCCGTTTGAGATAATGTCCTCACTCTAAACGTAAAGCCAGTGAACAGAAAAAGAAGTGAGGAAAGCCGGGTACCGGTTTGGTTTGCTCCGAGGGTGCTGGGACCCGCTTGGGCCTCTTGGGGAAGAACACGTGTGGGGAGTGGAGGACGAGTGGGTCTTCTACCAGGCGTGGCTGAGGTTTGGGGGCGGGGAGGGGAACGGCGTCTTTCCGACTGCTCTCAAACGGGTCAGCGGCCGCTTTGGATTGGAATCGATGAGCGGGTAATTCCCTTTCCGGAGGACGGACGAAAGCATCCATGCGTGTCCCGTGGTCAATTTCTTCTTGAGCGGAATCTGTGGGGGTCGGCCTCTTTTGAGACGGAACTCTATGGCCTGGAGGGGGAAAAAAAGTAAACGCCGATTGAGCAGAAGTTCCCAAACGTCTTCACAACATGACCCATCTGCAGAGAGACTTTTGGCCCAGCATCCTTTGTGCAGTATAATAAACGATTCATGTTCTCCTTCCATAATAGTAAAGACTTAATAAACAGGCATGTGCAAGATCTGGGACTGGCTGTTGGATCAAGACAGCAGGGCACCGAAGTACAACTGCTGCCAAGCCATGCTGCAGGGGGGCGGGACTTTATGAACCATGTCATTGGTGAAAAGGTTCCA
This sequence comes from Phycis blennoides, assembly GCA_900302315.1. Classification (NCBI taxonomy): domain Eukaryota; kingdom Metazoa; phylum Chordata; class Actinopteri; order Gadiformes; family Phycidae; genus Phycis; species Phycis blennoides. The sequence goes on from OMKI01038844.1 coordinate 14,879, forward strand.
TCTCAGGTTGCCATGGTAATGGTAAACAGATTAATTGCAATCTAACAAACAATCTAGTCAAAACAACATAGTTCCATAATCAAACGTTCAACAATTTGCTGCAGATCTTGGAAAGCCGCTATGCGGTTTTACATTTTATGTAAATGTATGTACATTGTGTATAAATGTAAAACCCTTCAGTACTTTCCCACCTGCATTCCTGAGTTCCTCTGTGTTGCATCCAAAATCACCAGCCTCTTGTTGCTGCTGCCTCTTCCTCTCCTTCATGTAGGTAAACATCTTGGCAGGAGACATCAGGTTCTCCAGTGGAATCAGAGTCTCTGTTTAATCAAGGCGACAGTAAACAGCAGAAAACCTGTCAATCTCCTTTTCCAAAGGATGACTGACATGATTAAAAATGAAAAGACTGAAATCCATTGATCTGACCAGACAACAACCGTGAAATGAAATGCACATCTTACGTCTCTTTGACAAGAAGGCCTCTGATGCATCAGGAAGCCACAGATCTTTGACTGCGACAGGACAGTGAGCTGAAGGTGAAACATCATCTGTGACATCGTTCACCAATGGGCTGATTGTGGGCTCAAGACTACATGGGTCACTCTCCGATGGGTCAACGGAAAACAAACTTTGCGATTCATTATCAGATAGCTTCATGTCGACGTCATTCATCCCATCCATATTGACAGCGTGGCTTTTTGGCTGGCAGGCATGAGCTACAGCAGCAAGAGAAAGCAGTTAGAAGAATTGACATGAATGTTCACAGGGGGCACCATTGTGGCAGTTGAATTAGCCATCATTACAGGGCCTTGGGTACACCATGCTCACAATCAATGTTATACTAAACTACAATGATTATGGAACACAATTTCCTTTCAGAGCTTCATAGCCTTCATGCACTCCATAACAGCACTGGTTTGCCACTTATTCACCTGTGTTCATGACCTTCTTTGTGGGGCTATCACAATGCTCTCTTGTTCTCATTTGTTCCCTTTCCATGATCATAGCAAACATCTTGGCCGGTGACATCAATGGAAATCTTTCCAAGCACACCACTGCCTCTGTTAAAACATCAATGTCATAAGCCAATATAGAAAACGTAAACGTAAACGCACTGATCTGAAGTATTATGGTCAAACAAAACAGCATGCATTAATACATAATTTCAGAAAGAGGTACATTTAGCACAAAGCATCTTTACCTTGCATAGTTCTACGTTCAAATTCTGAAGTGGACAATTGTTGTGCTGGCCATTTTGATGGAGTTCTGACATCGTCTTTGTATAATCTTGATGGCGTTACCTTGTGAGACATCAATTCTTTCGATGTCTTGCCAGGTGACCTTATTGGCATATACACATTTCTTTCCATCAACCCGTGTCGTGTGTCCTTTACTGGAGAAAACTTTCTATGTCGGCTGTGGAAGTTGGACATTGACTTGGGCACTTCATGTTGTGTGGACTTCGTAGGGGAAATGGTCAGGGCCTCAGCATCACTGCGATCAAAGATATCGGTCTCGTTTGTCGTCCACTTTGGTTCCCGCGTGCTCTCTGTTCCTCTCCGAGGTGTCACAAACACGGATCCATCTCTCTCATGTGTTTGCATCCCACCAGTGTTTCTACAAACATTGGCTTTCAGTTTAGCAAAAACCCTGGCAGGAGACTGAAATTCTGTTCTCTGATCCAAAGGGCGATAGTGCGATTTCATGGTTTTCGAGCTGGGGAAAATGACAGGATCCCCACAAACGATAGAGCCATCATCCATTATAGACTGCAGCGCGCAAGCAGTAGTTTGTGCATCACGAAGTGTTGTTGACTCAAGTCCTCCGCTGCACTTGGGATATGTGTGGATCCTGCGGTCCCGACTGGCTCTTAGCTGCTGAAAGCAGCCATTGCTTACTGTATTTGAGTTAAACAACGACATGTCTTCCAAAGTCACTGGTGTTTTAAGATCGAGTTCAACTCCATATTCCCCTACTCCTTACAATGGTAACGATATATCAGCGAATAGCTTTTCCAACGTGGCATCAATGTTTCTTATCCAACTTACGTTACATGAATCGTCGTTGAATCCAGCTAACTATGTCGATCACACTACCTAGCAGTTACTAAGTCTAACCACGAAGACCACAAATTCGTACACAAATAAACTCGTGCTAACTGACTGCTAAGCTAGCGAATAACTTTCGAATTTGAATTGATAGCCGCCCGAGCTACGTACGTCATTTCCGTAAACACCGTCTGCTGTGCCGGGTAGAGTTACGTTACACAACCAAACTGAGCTCAAACTAAAGTATAAAGTAAGGGTTACTTTACGAGAATATTTACCGGAGTAGTTTCATAGTTTTTCTGCATTTGATTTCGTTTTGTTGGTGCTATATGTGTATCACTTGTAAACAAAAAAACGGAAACGGAAATACGGAATAATCTTATTCCATATCAAACTTGAGCAATAATTAATTTAATTGAGGATGACATTTCCATGTCAACCCTGTATATCGTTTTAAATATGGACCACAAAATATAAGGTCAAAGCCGTAAATACACATTATGCTCCTGAATGTGGCCCCAATGTGGTATCACATAGCGCATGCGTAACACACATGCCAAAGGAGTCATACGTCGAGGGTTACTAATGGTTCAGTTATTATACGTATACAAGGAATTGTGTGTCGTTTTATCGTAGCTAATTTTCTTCGTCCGCGGTTTTACCAGTTTACTCTCGTGGTCATAGACCTGGTGAAGTCTGCTATAGGGACGTGATGTAATATGGCAACACACGTTGTCAATCGTTTTGTTTTGTTGGTACGAAAGAGATGTGGCTCTTACTCACAAACCGAAAGAACTATAACCGGTTTAACATCTAGTTTCACGTTGGATAGAATACATGCAGGCAGCAACACAAGGCATGTTCTTGACCCAAGACCTCCAACAGGGAATACAGGAAGTGGTCGCGGTAGTAGTACTCCGGGGTGGGGAAGTTTCCGAAGAACCGTGGCCGTTGGTTTAGGACTCGGTTTAGCAGCACTTTGGGACACAGGGGAAGACGTGGACGATGGAGCAGAATCTCTCTCCAGATCGACTCTAGGACGTGTCCTTCGACCTGCCCGATGCGCATCCCCATACAAACCTGACAGCCCCCGGTACAAGTACAACTTCATTGCTGATGTAGTAGAAAAATCTACTCCAGCTGTAGTGTACATTGAAATAGTTGGCAGGTGAGTTGGCTAACAATCTTTTTCAGTTCCATTGTATTGAAATGTGTGTGAACTACGGTCTTGGGTTTCATGGTGAATGAGTCAAATGTACATCTTGGCTGATCACCAGAAGTAGTGTGTTTTATTGTCTATTTCTTATATAGGCACCCATTTTCTGGGAGGGAAGTCCCTGTGTCAAATGGTTCTGGCTTCATCATCAGTAGCGACGGCCTCATCGTCACCAATGCCCACGTTGTGGCTAACAAGAGAGGGGTGCGTGTCAAGCTGACCAATGGAGAAACCTTCAACGCCACCGTGCAGGATGTCGACCAAGCGGCAGACATTGCCACCATTAAAATCACAGCCAAGGTGAAAATTGGTTTGAATCTGTTTGTCATTCCCAGCGTTGCACTTCTCAATACAACACATGCCATAGCTGTGCTTTATGACAACACATAACAACAACACTAACAAAGCAATTCACCAGTTGATCTGCATTTTGCCATCTCTTCGTCCTTCCCACCCATCGCTCCAGCATCCTTTGCCCACCCTGGCCCTCGGTCGCTCCTCGGACATCCGGCAAGGGGAGTTTGTGGTGGCCATGGGCAGCCCGTTTGCACTCCGCAACACGATCACATCAGGCATTGTCAGCTCAGCACAGAGAGGCAGCAAGGAGCTGGGGATATCCAACTCCAACATGGACTACATCCAGACCGACGCGGCTATTGATGTAGGTCGTATTTAGTGGTATATTTCTGTGTGAAGCGGAGTGGCAGTGGTCAGCAGGTGTCATCCAGGGTATACAACACCCATGCCGAATCCTTGCAGCTTGAAACAGCCATCCCAATTGGCCGCAGGAATTTGGTTCATAGGTTAACCGCGTTTGTTTCCAGTCAGGGGGTAACTGTAGTTTGGACCCCATGCCGTGTTGTGTCTGAGAACCCGCGTTGCATGTACTTGCCTGCGAATATTAGTATTTGTAGACTTGTATCCCCCTTCCTTTAGTTTAGAAAATTTTGGGACATGGGATGTCAACATTTTGAAAAGCTAAGTAAGCATACAATTGATTTTGTGTGTTGCAGTTTGGGAACTCTGGAGGTCCCCTAATTAACTTGGTGAGTGACAGATCTAAAACATCACACACAAAGAAATACTGCAATTGAGTGATCTACAGAAGTATGCTATGTTTTTGTTTTCATACCATATTTGGATACTTTTTCTGTGCTATCTGAAACAGGATGGGGAAGTGATCGGTATAAACACCATGAAGGTCACTGCAGGGATCTCTTTCGCCATCCCCTCCGACCACCTCAAGATGTTCCTCGACAGATCAGCGGAACAGAAGAGTAAGTTGATGCTGGGGATGGAGTTGGAGAATCAAAGGGGCCGCCTTGTAGTATTCAAGGAACCACATGAAGGATGTAAAAGAGTGTCACTTTTTATGTTTACCACAGGCACGTCTGTGTATAATGAAATGAACCACAAACAGTTCAAGCTTTTAATGGGCTTGTTTGAGTTGATGACGAGGAAGCAATACAGACGAGACTCGTTAAGACAATCAAAACACACAAGCCTCTGTCGAAGCTGTAAAACAAGTGTTTCATTTTATAAACATTTTAACTTTGTCGTTGTACCTGCCAGAATCAAGGTTAGGTGAATCAGACAGCAGGCGAAGGTATATTGGAGTAATGATGCTGACCCTGACGCCAAGGTACATTATTATATTTTTTGCCATTGTGGCCCAATGAACGTGTGCACACTTTGGTCTTGAGTGTTTTGTATCATCTTTTCTCTTTGGTGGTGCAGTATCATTGCAGAGTTAAAGCTGAGGGACTCCTCCTTCCCAGACCTCACTCATGGAATCCTGATCCATAGGGTCATCACAGGCTCACCAGCAAACAAGTAAGCATGGCTGTGGTATTGATTGGCGGCTCATTAAAACAGATCAAGGAAAACAATAGACATCAACAGTTTGCATTCACACAGGAACTTGTCCATACAGATGACAATTTCAACTGTTTGATTGAAATCCCTTTCAATTATAGATTTTGGGCTTATTACAGAAAAGGTAATTTAGTAGGAGACCCAGTGGATCAGCCATGCATGGAGACCAAAATGGATCACAAATGTCATTGACTTATGACAATGCAAACGGGCACGCAAAATCGCCAGGCTTTGTGTAACCAGCTTCACAAATGTATTCAACAAACCCGTTATCAACGTCCACGGCTACATTGTAATTGGCTTGCCTTTCAGAGCCGGCATGCAGCCAGGGGACGTGGTGGTGGAGATTGACGGCACCAGAGTGAACACCTCTGAGGAGATCTACCAGGCCATCCGCAGCAGCAATACCATCTCCATGCTGGTCCAGAGAGGACAGGACCTGCTGCGACTGCAGATAACGCCCGAGTATGCAGAGTGACCGCGATGAGCTTTCATTTCACTGTAGCCCTTGAGGAGAAGAACAGAGAGGATGAAGATGAAGGGTGACAGTCTGAACTTGTGACTCCACAGATGGATCCTCCCAGAACCGAGCCATCACTGACACCAATCACACCTCAAGAACTTGCCTTTTTAAAATGTGAAAACACATGGTTGTAGTCATCATTGTTGGTAACGGTTTTGTATAATCATCACTTGAATTGCAGGCACCACAAGGAAGGTGCCTCTATTAAATATGCTTCAGTTGTTCATGGTATTAACACTGTACAGATTTGTCATACCGTAGGTTCACAAAATGGAAGTCAGTATATTTTTTTTGACAAAGCAATTTAATGTTAGACAGTGGCAAGAAACATGACAGACCCAACACTGCAGATTGAACTAACAGTATAAACTACTTATACACCGAGTGGACGAGTTTGACAAGCCACAAATGCTACTGAGACCATGATCCCACTTTTAAAACAAATGAAGCTACAAATCACGCTTCCTCTAAATTACTGGAGCAATGCCGCGTTCACGCCAAATGGGACAGACCACTTCTGTTAGAAATGAGAACTTTGTGGCGGCCAGGTATCGGGGGGGGGCAACAGTCGCCATGGCCTCCTGAAAAATGGACGGTGCTAAGCAGTCCAAAGCTAAAATGTCAACAAATTCAACATTTCTATTTTAATTCACAAATATTAACCCCCCCAGGGAAATGTAAAGTAGATTATAAATCTGTTTCTCCCATTCGGTTTGAACGTGGCAAATGTATTAATACATTGTAAAGACAAAACATGGATTCTTTTGACAAAAAAATAATTGCCTAAATAAACTTACATGATTGAAAAATAAAAGGTGAACAAATTTGCTCCCCTCATCAATTTGAGCAACTGCCCTAGTGCGGAAATTGGACATTTTTCTGTCAATACACAGTAATACACACTTACAGTAAAGAAATAAAGTGACAGTACTGAACATCTACACGAACGTGTTCGCTTCAGAGATACATCATACACAACGCTTATTACGTTGACTCATTGACTAGACATTTGGTTAGGGTACAAGTACTACAACATACCAGGAGAGGATTTTTTTTACTTTAACATTTTTTCGTTTTTTTTTTAAATGGTTGAAATCTCATTAAAACTATTTTTAAAATGGCTTCGTATATATTTATATATATATATATATATATATATATATATATTGCTGGTTATAGTTTTACTTTTAAGAAAATATAAATTGTGCGACTTAAGCTTACAATATACTGCTGGCAGTAACTCCTTTGTGGGCACTGTGTGCAAGTGCCCACCTCACGGGGAAAGGAGAGAAAAATAACAAAACATTTTGCTAGGTGTCGTCCTAACACACCCCCCACCCCACCCCAACAAACCCTGGCACCAAAGAAGAACCTTTTGTGGTGTTCACCACGGTGGAATGCTGCAGAGATCACACAGGGCACACAGGCAGCCAAACTGTTCTATCAAACATACAGAGACATAAATAAGGGAGAGTAGAGCTGGGGTCGGGGGGGGGGCGGGCGGCTGGGAAAAGGGATTGGGTGGATGGCGAGGGGGAAATAAACTGTAGTGTCCGGTCTGGTCCAGCAGTAAGCGTGCTATATGCGTGTGCCTAGTTGACTTGGTCCAAAGCTCGCAGAAGCTCCTCCCCCTGCAGCAGGTGCTGACGACCTTGTACGGGTGCGTTGACCTCACAGTCGTATCGGGTGAGCTGTGGCAGAGAGATGGCCGGGCTGGTGCCCTCCGAGGAGCCCAGAAGACGACTGGCCAGGTCTAAGAGAAGGGTACATGTGTTAGAGCAACGCGCACAGGAGCGTCTGCCGGCGGCGTTCATTTGACCGGTGACATTACTCTCCTCCCTCCGGTCCACTCACCTGACGGCAGGAGAAGGATGTACCGATGGGAGAGCACCGTAGGAACCTCGGTCACCTTCAGCTTTTTACGCTGCTCGCATGTTCCCTGCAGCAAGGCCCCCTGGGAAACGCAGAGACCTCAGTCAATCGTCTGTGGTAGGTGTAGTGTGGTGCTTGCTCGGGGGTGGGGGTGAGAGGGGTGTGCACTCGTAGGTCCACTTCAAGGTGGGTTTGGCACTCACCGTCCCGAAGACCTCAGTGAGCGGGACGTCCCCCAGCTTCCGCTTGCGCTGGGCGTTCTGGGCGGCCAGCATCTTGAGAGACGCCTCCTTGTCCAACTGCGGGTTTCTGATGAAACAAGGATGCATTTAATTTCAACCAGGTCATCCTCGTTGAGCTTCACCACCCTCCAGTACCTACAGTAAGAGGGGAAAACACTGAAGCTGGCGGAGAAGAACATGGATCTGCCAGAAGGCCCTACCTCTTGGAGAGCAGGAGGGCGGCGTGGGGCGGGGCCACCGGCTCCAGGGGCCCGGGGGCCGGCGGCGAGGCTGTGCGGCTGCACGGCCCACTGGGGGGAGAGCTCAGGTAGCTGTGCAGCGGAGAGGTGGCCAGCGGTTCCACGGGCTCGCCCGGGGACAGCGCGCGCAGCTGGAAGTCGTCGTCCATGGGGATGTACGGCGCCAGCATCTCCAGGTCCAGGTCCTCTATGGCCTGCTCAAACACAAGCAAGCAAACCACTGTTAGGATGGCACGATGAGGACAAAGTGAAGAGGAAGGGGTGAACCTGGGGGGGGGGGGTCTCAAAGTGCACCTGTGACATGAAAGGGGTCTTGGGCTTTGTGTCGACGGCAAACAGCTTCTCGACCAGGTCGAAGTCCGAGCCGAGCTCCATGTCGCCGGGGAACTCCAGGTCCAGCGAGCCGCCAGCCGGCTGATGGCGGAGAAGCACGTGTCAGCACTTTGTCAATGCGGTCGCGCGGCGCGGGTTCACGAGCACGTCCTGAGGGGTGACTCACCCCCGTGGCGCTCCTGTCCTGACCGTGGCCGCCCGCCTGGCGGGAGG
>OMKI01038877.1:8887-16752 GCA_900302315.1 Phycis blennoides
GTCAGTAAAATAGGTCAGGGCTGCTTTAGTCAGCACTATGATGTGCCATTTTCCTTTAGCACCTTGAATGCCTTTCGCTTAACAAAGATGTTTTAGAAATGTTATCGTGTTTAACTGATGACATGCGGGAATTCTACTGCCAAGAGTCAAATGACCCTGACTTTTTTATTTTTATGTTTGCCGTCTTTATTTTTGGACAATAACATGTTATCTGCTGGCAAACATTGTAGGTAAGTAATTATATAAACAGATAAATTATATAAAACTTTTTTTATTTTTTTTACAACCCAAGTAAAATAAATAAAATTATATACAGTATATAAACACACGTTTTTTTCCATAGGAAATATATGGTTACCGAAATGGAAGATATGTTGAATTCTTGGAGACAAGTAGACTGGAGGCCTCCTCTGGGCTCATGTGAAGATGCATTACCTTCAAAAAGGACACACACACATTGGAGATGTTGTTAGCTGACCAATCGCATTCCCCTATGTTTCCTCATCGGGGCCAGCACTAGACCCTGAAGGTCATCAGGGGCCAGCACTAGACCCTGGAGGTCATCAGGGGCCAGCACCAGACCCTGGAGGTCATCAGGGGCCAGCACCAGACCCTGGAGGTCATCAGGGGCCAGCACCAGACCCTGGAGGTCATCAGGGGCCATTGTGGTGGAGTTCTGATGGACTTACAGCATAGGAGCCCATCAGGTACGCAGCGTTGGCTTGCTTCTTCTGGTCTCCACAGGTATAGAACAGTATCTTCTTCCTGCAGAGCGTGATGGACTGCAACAAAGGGGTAAAACAATATATATATATATAAATAAATGGTCATTACACCACATTACCATGCTGGAAGGTGTATTCAACTGTCAAAATGAGACATTTCGTCATGCCTCGGTTTAAGGGTGTGGTTGGGTGTGCAGGCCTTACCTTGAGCTTCTTGCTGAGTTTGCAGCAGAAACGATAAAACATGGCCAGGTTAAGTGGACCAAAGTCTGCATAGAAGCTAAGAGAGGGAGAAAACAATAACAGGACCAATTGAGATAATTTTTTATGTAAGATTCTCAAGGTTTTACAAGATAACATTTGGAAGACCTATTTCGGTGAATCTGCCTCAAACCTCAAGTCCAAGATAGTAATCACCCCATTGAATGGCCTGTAGGCCTACGGTTCATGGCCCCTTACTATACTTTTCATAATTGTAGTTGATTAATGTAAAAAAGGTTGATATAAAAAATATATATATCAAAATGAAATATGAGTAGATCACCTATGTGACTTTTAAATGTCAGCGGTTGATAGGAAAGCTGCAGTTGTTCATCAGAGAAAGTTCGGTACTTACTTCTCGTACACCAGCTCATCGTCGACACAGAAACAGTGTCGCTCGGATGTGCTTTTGATCTTCTGCTGCAGGACGGCGAAATAGAGCTGGTCTGAGAAGATGGACAAGATACAGAGAGGACACTTGAATGGGTCTGTCGGAACATGCACGCGTACGGGCACGAGCATGCCCGCGCCCCCCCTCGAACACGAGAGATGTCCCCAGTTGTCGGTTCAAATAGTTCGAGGTCGAGGTCCAGGGTTTCTTTTTTTATTATAATACGCACCCTTGATGAATTCAACACAGAACACATCCTCCACGGGTATCTTGGCGACCGTTTTGAACATGACGTCTTGCAGAACAGTCCGATGCAGGATGTTGTTTTCCCTTTACTTACATGCACGCATAACTACTAAAATCGGTTGGTAAACTGCACGGGAAACTATTTTCTATAGAGTTATATAATACGCGTAAATCTGACGCCGTAAAGTCGTTGATCAGACACTATTTCGAATCGCCTGAAGAAAGTTACAAGCCAATGCAGAAGGGAGTTGTTAATGCGCAGTCTACAGAAAATGAACTGTATAAGCTCCGCCCAACAGACAATTCAGCGTGCTGCCATTGGCTGTAAGAAATCCAGGCCGCTACACAACTGGAGGTTTACACTGACAATCAAAAATCGCCTTCGCACTTTTAATTTAAAGTTCAGCAGGGAAGACACATGATAGGCCATGGGAACCGTGCCCGAACGGTTGCTAAGACAATGGCTTAGCCAATGGGCGTCATGGTCTCTCCTGGGCGAACCTCCCCCCGAAGGAGCCTCCAGCGGAAAAAAAACACCACGGAAGTTCAACCTAGTCGGTTTTTGGAGCAGTTTAGTGAAGCTATATAAATATACTGTATTTCCAAAAGTATTACTCTCGAGCAAGCACGCGCACACACGTACACGCGTACACACACGCACGCACACACACACACACGTACACGCGTACACACACGCACGCACACACACGCACACACACTGGACATAGTAAAGCAAATGCATTTTTTGTTGCTACTGCAGAATGGTTTGGTGCATGAACCAAAATGACCGAGGGTGTCGCCATTTTAAGTCAAAACCTGATGCACAAAAAAAAATCACAGCGTCACTATTTGGGAAAATTGGCCTACATAAAAAACACACACCTTGTATGACGTCTGTGGTTCACTACAAAATATTGTATAACCCTCATCTTCGAGTTCACCGGGTTTATTCCCCATACCCTCTTACCTGTTATCCCAATGTAAATATCAGACTTGTTATGCTCCGCCTCTGAGCTGGGAGCTGAGCAGCGCTTTTTTCTAGACTCGGGTCGCCTCCTCTCGCCTTTACGCTTCATTTTCGATGTCAAGCATGCACGGTGATCATATCTTATTACACTCTACAAATGTCCGTTTTGCAGGCTGTGCCGGTTTGTTGACGTATCAGTGTGGCATCTCTCGATGATGCTGCTGCTGGATATGTCATCCGAGGCGAAAATGCGTGAGGCAGCTCCTCTTGTGGCAGTGACGTATCGAGCGGGCAAGTTTCTGCTTCAGAATCCAATCCCCTCCGTGTGACGTGTCTGGCTTACAGTTGTCTAGTTGTCCAGTGAGCACCCTTCTCTCCCTCTCCTCCGCTGTTCTTTCCTCGGTGGCAATGTTAAAAAAGACGAGCAGAGACAACCGTGTATTGCACCACGCCCATGCCATTGTAGCCCACAATAACAAATCAATACATGCACAAAACTGGATTTTATTGACAGAATGTGATGATAAAACTTTGTTTACAGGAGGCTCCGTGCAGCAAAACAAAGACAGAAACCCCATCTGAAATAAATCCCTGGAGCCTTTTGTGAATTACTGCTACAGCTCGATTATTACAGCTCAATAACTCAATAGCAATGATGGCCAGCCGCAGGCCAACGCGTTTTATGCCAAGAACAAACTATATTGTTATATATATACTGCTATATTCTTGCTGAAAATATGGTAGCCTAAGAAGAGTATTGGATTGCACGATGTGATGCGCAAAACCAAAACAGTATGACTCAAATGTTATGGCAAATGTATTCATTGTGTTGTGTGCTCAATATAGGACGCATCAGAGTGAACACGAAGGGGCTGCAGCTTTGGCCCTGAAGTCCAGCCTCGGCTGCACGCACACAGCTGCAAGAGCTAATCAATAGGCCCGCGATCCTGCGTGTCCTGCTGGAACAAGTGGACCCTGGACCCTGGAGAAAGAAGAGGAAAAACTGGAGTGGAAGTAATGGAGCTGATCCCGAAAGACATCACATTGCTTTCTGCTCTTATTTATTTAATTTCAGTATGTGAATTATAAAACAACAATGATTAGTGGAGAGCTGTACAGATAGAGACTGGCAAATACATACGATGGATCGACAGACACACAGATAATGAAGTAATGAATTATTGCAATAATAATAATAATTCTAATGATAATGACAATAATGATAATAATCGATATACAGATGAACACACACACACACGCACGCACGCACGCAAGCAGGCACGCACGCACACACACACACACACACACACACACACACACACACACACACACACACACGCACACGCACACACACACGCTACTACCTGTTACCACCACCAGCTTTCACAGACAAACTATTCATATTCAGCTCTACCTCCGCCGTCCAAATTTCATATTGCTAAATTCTCGTACTCGACGATTACTACAAGACGTCTGTCTGTATTATATAATTCTGATTATTACTATACTATTTATATAATGCACGAAATACTATTACTGCAGGCTCCAGGCAGTGACGTTGGTTCACAGCGTTCACATTAATAATTTCTTAATTCGTTTTTTTCAAAAAGCAACCATTTAATGACACAACAAAATAGTCTTCCTTCACATCACAGTCGGCTCATGGAGCGTAAGCCACGCGGATGACGACCCACAAACCGCGCATGTCGGCTTCCGTCCCCCGTCCCTCGGTGCGGAAGTGTTCCCCCCGAGCTGCCTCTGTTTGTGTCGTTGCTTCACTTGCACTTTTCTGCTGTTTATGTCTATTCTGCAGCGACCTGTCGACTCCCGATTGGATCGTGTACAGCGGTTTTACACGCGTGAATTATGCGAGAGGCGTGAAAAGAGAACTGGTGAGCACCTAAAGATATGCACAATGCTTGTTGTCACTACTAACAGCTAGCATCCCAGAGACTGGGCTAACCCAGGCTCATCAGTGTGAATGCTCACTAGGTGAACACTCGAAAGGCTGTCCGGCTTCACAGCGGGTGTTGTTGTATTGTGTTGCATTGCTAGATACTCAGTTTAAACCCTCTAAAGCGAAGTTTCTCCGCCCATCTCAGGGGAATGCTCTGCACACACATTGGATGTAGTTGGAGTCATGCATGCTAATCACCACTTGTAAACTGTTTGCATTGGTTTATTGTTATTCATTGAAACCCAAGCGATACCTGTCAGTGTTGTCATTTCTAACATCCAAAACGTGACACCTCCTGAGTTGACTTATTTCACGTTGCGTCCGTGTCCTTTAAACATTCTTTTACACGATTGAGGAACATGAAACATGGGGAATACAGATACTCTTTATTGTAAAGTTAGATTTCTGCCTCGCACCCCATAGTTTGTGAAATGGATATTGGAGAGCTATAGTTTAGAGGTTGTATTCGCTACAGATCGTTCCCTTATATGCCCCCCAATAGAGACCCTTTCTGGTGGTCTATGGTATTGAAAACACTTGCCAGTAGAGTTCCATGGGGAGCATCGAGTAGCCTCCTCTGTTGTTTATATTATGAAAGGACATAGCAGTCACATTGTGACCATCTTGACTTATTGCATGCATACTAAATATTGTTTGCCCACAAAGATGACAAGACAATCCGATATAACCGCAAGAACCGCCAAAGGCTGTCTACATTGCGTGTCCTCGTGTTGGGGAAGCACCATCAGCTCACACCATGACCGATGCCCTCTCGTGTCCCTCAGAGTCTCTTTGAGTCATCTATATGGGCCATCTTCTCTCTAAAAATGGTTACCGCCTAAAGAAAAGGACCAGCAAGCTCCACCACCGAAAGAAGAAGAAGAGGAACTGCTTCCTGCAGGGACCCTGCATGCTGTGCTTCATCGTCCACGGCAACAGAAACAGCGTCGACGACGACGGCTACCGCCTGGAGACCGCCATCAGCGGCAGCGGCGGACATCGTCTCGGCAACGGCGGCATCGGCGTCCCGTACGCGGGGGCGGTTGACATCGGCGCGGCCGCTGCCTCCAAGCTAGCCGGGCGCTACGCCGCGCTCGCATCCCCTGAGGACTGCGCCAAGTTCCTGCTGTCGCCCCGGGACCTGTGGGACGGCCAGGGGAGGACTCTGCTGTCCACCGTCCCCGCCAAGCTCATCCCTGCGCCCGCCATCTTCCGGACCGCGGGGCTGTCTGTGGCCGTGCCGGTACCTTCTGTCGGCGGCGCCAGCGACTACACTGAGATGGTACGCTGTGGGGAAGGTCACCGCGATCATGAGACCTGGGGTCATTACCTTATCATTCATCGTTGGTGATCTTCAGACAGACAAACTGGTTTTCTGTTCTTTTAGACTGTAGGCCTTGAATCAGAATACAAAAATGCACACTTTGGAATAACTTATGCCTGCATGATATTATTAACAAAGCTTTTTTTCTGACTTTATGAAACCATCCTCACTACAATGATAAAAACGATAATAACTTTTTAATTGTCAAAGCCTTATGCCTCATGCTCACAAGTCTGTCCTGTGTGTGTGTGTGTGTGTGTGTGTGTGTGTGTGTGCGTGCCATGTGTTTGTGTGTGCGTGTGCGTGCGTGTGTGTGTGTGTGTGTGTGTGTGTGTGTGTGTGTCCTGCTGCAGGTGTGTAAGAGGAAGTGCTCAGAGGTGCAGAGGTGTTCCCCCTGTAAGCAGCCCCGCTGTGCCTTCCCCGGCCCAGACGGAGGGCTGGAGAACGGGCTGGGGGTCTCGGCAGGGGGTGGGGAGGCCTCCTCGGACACTGGGACGGGCCACTGCCACCTCCCCCACTGCCCGCTCCCTTCCTCGCCCGCGTGCTCCTCCTCCTCCTCCTCCTCCTCTCCCCCGTCCTCCTCCTCGCCGCCCGACGGCTGTGGCGGGGTGGGTCTCCATGGCGACTCGTCCCAGAGCTCCTCCTCGTCCGCCTGCTGCCAGCAGCCTCAGGAGGACGGCCGTGCCAAGGCCCCGGACGCCGTGGAGGCCCTCAGGATCAACCATCTCCCCTCCTCCATCCTGCTCAAGGTCAGGGCTCACTGGATGGGGCTCCTCCTCATTCATCTCTCTCTGTGTTTTGTACTCAAAAACTGTAGACAAACGGTAGTCGCTGGTCAGCGGCTGCAGACACTGTAGGGATGTGTTGTCGGGCCGGGAGACATCTTTTTTATCTGCGTATGAATCGCAATTCCTATCTTTTTATATTTCTGAATTGATTCACAGCTTCCACAAAATGTTTATTATTCTTTTTCTTTGTTTCCCTCATGTCTTGGGTTTCCCTTTGTGTGTTCAAATAAAAACACACCTTGCTCTGCTTTCATGCCGTAATTCTCTACACCGCCTTTGTGGGAGAATCAATTTTGACTTGAATCAAATAAGTAAAAAGTGTGAATAAGCGTTTACATTTGTCTGTATGGTCATGATATAGCATATACAGTACATGTAGCATATATATGTATCTAAAGCGACAGTGAATCTGTGCGTAGATCGGACATTGGGTTTCGAACCCACGACCTTTCGGCTGGGAGTTCAAACACACTCCCCCCTCCCTATTTGTATGCACATGTTTGTGTGTTTATGTTTACATGATGTGTCCCACCAGGTGTTTGTGTGTTTGTTTGTGTGATGTGTCCCACCAGGTGTTTGTGTTTATGTTTACATGATGTGTCCCACCAGGTGTTTGTGTGTTTGTTTGCGTGATGTGTCCCACCAGGTGTTTGTGTTTATGTTTACATGATGTGTCCCACCAGGTGTTTGTGTGTTTGTTTGTGTGATGTGTCCCACCAGGGTGTGTGTGTTTATGTGTGTGTGTGTGTGTGTGTGTGTGTGTGTGTGTGTGTGTGTGTATGTGTGTGTGTGTGTGTGTGTGTGTGTGTGTGTGTGTGTGTGTGTGTGTGTGTGTGTGTGTGTGTGTGTGTGTGTGTGTGTGTGTGTGTGGATGTGTGTGTGTGTGTGTGTGTTTTTTTGTGTGTGTGTGTGTGTGTGTGTGTGTGTGTGTGTGTGTGTGTGTGTGTGTGTGTGTGTGTGTGCGTGTGTGTGTGTGTAAAAGGATCAAAGAGCAGGCAGATAGAAGAAGACCCCAATGTCTGGGGTTAGTGTGTGAGGTTATCGTTACACACACACACACACACGCACACACACACACACACACACACACACACACACACACACACACACACACACACACACACACACACACACACACCTACACACACACAGTTTATTGAACACAAGGAAGTTCGCCCCTTGACCGGAAAACACACACGCAAGTTC
>OMKI01038898.1:5487-17872 GCA_900302315.1 Phycis blennoides
AGAGAGAGAGAGAGAGAGAGAGAGAGAGAGCAAGGGCGAGAGAGAGAGAGAGAGAGAGAGAGAGAGAGAGAGAGAGAGAGAGAGAGAGAGAGAGAGAGAGGGGTGGGGGGGGGGGGGGGGGGGGGGGGGGGGGGGGGGGGGGGGGGGGGGGGGGGGGCTGAAGGCGTGGTTCAGTGGCGAGATGTTCTTAAAAACAGCTGTAAGAAAAATACGGAAACTAATTCCTTCCAACCTGCGTCTACATGTGCAGCGAGGCCTAAGCCAGCGGGGCTGTTTGTAGGGCAGGAGAACCGCCACGGGAACTGTGGCGTTATAAAGCAAAGAATACAAAATATATAGATTTATATATTACTAGAGAACAATGGAGGGCAAACTAAATAATTCAACGTGTTTTAGTTTCTTAAAAGGGGGTAATACAACTGGAGAGGGAAAAGCAGTCATGTTGCAGCAAAGCATTCGTGGTAATGACATAATTTACAGTTCAAAATGCTAAAGCAATGGCAGGCTATTTTACAGATCTTACAAACCTTTAGACAAGTCGACGTTGCCCTATCCCCCCCAGGCCGCCGGGCAGGAAGGTTCCCCCTCCGACCCTGAGAACAGAGCCGGTGACAGGACGGCCACAGAGCGTCGCCCGGTCTGAGAGACTACAGCTTTAACTAGAACGCCACGACGCCAGCCGCTCAGTTAGTGGTGAACATCGCTCAGGTTACCGCCACTAAACACAGACGGGCTCTCCGACCAAACTAACTACTACAAAAAAAAAAAGAAAAAAAAAAAGATTAAAATGTTCACAATAAATCAAAAGAAAAAAAGGTTAAAAAAAAACCAACCCAGAAACAACCTACATTTCTATTTACAGAGAACAAAAATAAAATAATTTTGGTGATTGTTGGTGAATGCAGCCTCGAGCAACAAACGAGCGTTAAAATGGAATAATGCGTTCCGACTTAAAACGGCATCACAACGGTTGCAAGTATTCTCCAAATTGTAATTCGGTCCACTACTCCCCGTGTCAGTATCCCATTTCAGCTGGTCTTTAACAAGCAAACATCCTTCGTCTAACATTGATCATTTCCCATGAAACAAAAATGTGTAACAAAACAGGGCGACGATCACGTATCAAATGTTACATCGCTGGCAAACGGACAACCACTAAACATTAGACTAGACGGGTGGAGCACCAGCCTCAGAGACCGTCCACACAACCACCTAACAGACGGGTGGAGCACCAGCCTCAGAGACCGTCCACACAGCCACTAAACAGACGGGTGGAGCACCAGCCTCAAGGCCGAACAAGGCAAGGCCATATCAGATGAACCATATCAGATGAACACGCACAAACTGGCATGGCCAGGGACACGTCTCCATGGAGAACTAGCGCTCAAAGAAGGAAAGGTACGACATCATTATAATTAAAATGGGGAGAGTTGTTGGTGGCCGTGGTATTTGATTGACCAGAGAAGGAAACCCAAGATTCAAGGTAAAATGAATCTTTCCATGATATAAAACCAGGGGCAACACCCGTCAGGTGCAAGAGGACCAGTCTCCACCTTTCATGTGACTTAAGAACAAAACGAGAATAGAAACGGATTCAACGACAAGAAACAATTCATAAAGGAGTCGTGAGTTAAGAGAACAAAGCAATGCGGGGCGGCTGTCGGCGTGGACAGAGCCGCAGCCGCCTGGAGACAGATTGTGGGCGTTTATGAGCCGTGTGGATTTGTGCAGGCCATAGGTCACTTAGATATTTACAGATGTTAGTATGCATTGCCGTTTTACCTCCAGCTGTTTGGGCAACAAACGCCCTCAGCACAGAGCAGACGAGAAGAAAAAAAATAAAGAAATAAAGAAAGCCGAAACAATTGAATGTCAACCGTATCTGCACTTCTATGGTGGATGAAGGCAAATGTGTACGTGTGTGTGTGTGCCCACTGTGTGCCTGCCAATGTACACGTGTTCTGCATCCGTCTGCGTGTTCACGGTGGCCGGCAGGGGGGCGGGGCCCGCTCACCGATCCATCATGCTGAGGATCATTTCCGGGGTCAGGTCGCCGTTAGCCGCCGCCGCAGCCTCCTCCTCCTCGTTCCCCTGCACCTCCACCGTCTCCACCTCCTCGGCCTCCAGGCCCACGGCCTCCACCATCAGCTCAGAGCTCTGCTCCAGGGTGCTGCCGGCGGGGCCCTCCCCCTCCTCCTTCTTCACTATGATGTTCTCCACGGCCCCCGTGCTCTCGTCCTCCACCTGGATGATGGCTGCCGCTGGGAGGAGCAGTCACACGTATTACAACATGTCAATATATACACAATATATATATATATATATACACACCAGTACACATCTCTGGGAGGAGCAGTCACACGTATTACAACATGTCAATATATATACAATATATACACACCAGTACACATCTCTGGGAGGAGTAGTCAGATGAGACAGTTTACTACACAGCAGTATAAGACCAGCGTACTGAGACAGTTTACTACACAGCAGTATAAGACCAGCGTACTGAGACAGTTTACTACACAGCAGTATAAGACCAGCGTGCTGAGAGGCGTCTTACCAGAGGCAGCGGCCTTGGCTGCTACGCGGGGGGACTTGATGGGGGTGGGCGGGGGCTTGGGGGCGTTCTTGGGCGGGCGTCCTCGTTTTCTCTTGACGGGCGGCTCCTCGGGGGCGGGCACGGGCACGGTGGCGGGGGCCTGGTCCAGCTCCATGGCGTCCTGCTCCTCCTCCTCCTGCAGCAGCACGTCCTCTTCCTCGGCATCCAGCTCGTCGTCATCCTCGTCCAGCTCGGGGTCCGCGTGGTCCTCGTCTGGAGAGAGAAACACGCTTCAGTAAGAGACTGGACTCCTCGCGCTGCGCTGCTCACACGGGCGCCATGCCAAACTGTTGCCGCTGGGAAACGGGGCGCTCACCGCTGTCCTCCTCCTCATCTCGCCTGCTCCTCATCTTCCTCTTGCGGCCCCTCCGGCCCCTCTTCGGGGTGGGGGTTCCGTTCTCCGCGTCGTCGATCTCTCCGTTGCAGTTCTCCGAGTGGCGGGCCATGGTGTTCTGCGCGGAGCGGGGGGACACAAAAACACGGGACGCGTCAGAGCGCGGCGGCGGCGAGGCGAGAGGCCGAGACGCCGCGCCGCTCCCGGCGGCCCTCTTACCCGGCGCGTGAAGGTCTTGCTGCATTTGGGGCAGACGAAGGCGGTGGGCACAAAGTTGGGGTCGTGGTAGCGCTTGAAGTGCATGTCCAGCAGCTGCTTCTGCCGGAAGGTCTTCTCGCACTGGCTGCAGGCGTAGGGCTTCTCGCCCGTGTGGGTGCGGCGGTGCATCACCATGTGGCGCTCCTGGCGGCAGCAGTAGTCACACATGTCGCACTTGAAGCGCTTCTCGTTCTTGTGGGACTTCTGGTGCTGGATGAGGGCGTAGCGCTCGTGGAACACCGCGTCGCAGTAGCGACACTTCTTGCCCGTCTCGATGAACGAGTGCTGCTTGCGCAGGTGAACGCCTGGCGGGGAGGGGGGAGAAAGAGAGAGAGAGAGAAGAGAGAGACACGGGGGAGGGTGAGCACGTGGAGAGAAAACTGGCGCGAGCAGCAAGTAACGCATCAGGCCAAATGAAAACATACCCAGGTCACTCTTGCGTGCAATGACGGTGTCACAGTGGGGGCAGTGGAACTTGGCGACGTTCTCCGTGTGTTTCTGCAGGATGTGCATCTTCATGGTGCCGCTCTGGGTGAAGCGGGCGTGACAGATGTAGCACTCGTATGGCTTCTCTCCTAGAGGGGGGGGTGTAGGTACACAAGGAGGTTAACCACTAACCACTAACCACCCACCATCGAGAACCCAAAGCGTCGCCTACAGACAGACAGGGCAGAAGAAGAGGGGGGGTACCTGAGTGTGTCCTCATGTGTCTCTTCAGCTTGTAGGTGTCTCTGCTGGCGTAGCTGCACAGGCTGCACTGGAAGGGACGCTCTCCAGTATGGGAGCGTATGTGGCGCTTCAGCTTGCTCACCTGGGGAGACGTTGGGAGGTAATGAGGCTCCACACCGCAGAAGACTGGGGTCATGCTTCGCGGTGCAGCCATGCTTCTGACGGCTCATAACTTTTAGATTCAGGTCAGGTTAACCCTTGGCTTGGGGAATCATGTCGCGCCTGCCATTTGGGGCACTAAATGAGGACCGGGAGATGGAGAAAGGTACCTCAACACTGGCGTAGTCACACATGGAGCACTTGAAGGGCTTCTCGTGGGTGTGTTTGTAGCGGCGATGGCGAACCAGCTCGCCGCTGGTCACAAAGGCCATGTCACAGTCCGTGCATTTGTGAGGACGGGTTCCTGCAATAGGAGCAAACGGTGTCATTTTTGTGCACGACCACTGAAGGGCGAAGGGTTGCACGCAGTCTGAAGGGTTGTTCCCCCTACAGAACCCTACGGAGTGAGCAGGGGCCTACCAGTGTGTGTGTTGAGGTGGTTGCGGAGCAAGGTGACCGTTCTGAACGCTCGGCCACACAAGTGACATTTGTGGGGCCTCTCGTCTGTGTGGCTCTTCATGTGTCGGTCCAGGTTGGAGCGACGAGGACAGGTGTAGCTGCACAGCTCACACTGGAAGGTCTTCTTCACACCTGCAGTGACAAATGCCGTGCGGTCATTTAAAACATTCATTCATTATTATTATTATTATTATGAGTCTCATTATTATGAGAATTTGATGATAGCCACTCAACTGTTTCAGCAAAAAATATATAAAATCTTACACAACACGTGTACAACTACTTTATATAAAAGCGTTGTATATTCGATTTAGGTAGCCTTTTTGTGTAGGATTTTGGAGACATAAGCCATGTTCTACTTGGATTTATTTTAAACCTGGCGACCAGCGGGGGGTGCTAGAGATGCCCCTTACCCTTCTTCTTGATCTTGGTGGGTTTGGGCGGCTTGATGTTGCCCACCACCTTCTCGGCGTTGACCTCAGACAGAAGCCCCTCCTGCTGCTCCTCCTCAAAGTCATAGACGCTGACGTCCATGTCCTTATCGCCCTCCGCGTAGCGCAGACGACTCTTCTTGCCCTAGAGGAGGCACAGACAAGCAGCTGTAAGACCGGGGAATACACAGCCCGATCACGTTTGGATCCCGTCGGTTCACTGCGCCCCGGTGCGTTACCTTCTTGGTTTTCTTGATGGCTGCGGACGGGGGCTGGTAGTCGGGGTCTTTGGACCAGGCGGAGTCATCGTTCTGGACCTGGGCAGGCTCATCCTCCCCCTCCAGGACTTGGGTCACTTCGTGCTCCTCTTCCTCCTCCTCCTCCTCCAGAGGATGGGTCTCCGTCCCCTCCTCCTCCTGCTCCACCGTCTCCACCTCTCCATTGGCCCCCACTTTCACCACCTGGTTGTTAACAAAGCAGAATTTAGTTATGCCACATTTTATAATAATTATTACATCAATGCCTTATGGGGTGGTTTCCCAAAATGTCAACATGGCGTGTCAACATCCATACACGATTTGAGTCGGTGTTCAGCGGATTGATTGAAGTGTAATCTCATGCAGGCAACACTTCCATACCTGGAAGCCTTCCGGCAGTGGCAGGGTGTGGCAGATAACAGGGTCGCCATCCTTGGGCATGGCAGTGGCATCCACAAAGGTCCCCTGCTGCAGAGCCTCTACGGTGGAGGCCGAGACAGGGACCTGGACCAGCTGCAGCTCCCCCAGGCCCAGAGCAGCTTGTTCCTCCATGTTCACCACCTAACACAACACAGGACCCTGGTGTTAGAAGCAGTCTGCGCGCCTTCATACGGCCACCACTAAAGGTTTGTTCCGGGCACGTGGTCCTGACCTGCAGGGTGATGATCTGGGTCTGGTCCACTGTTGTCACGGTAGCCTGATGGGCACCACCAGCCACTCCTGCGCCTACAGCTGCTTCCATCACCTAAAACCAAACCGGACTGATTAGCGTGAATCCATGGCCAACGGGCCCTCAACTAGATATAAATACACGTATAAAAAAGAAGACACAATCATGGATCATGGTTGTCATGCATGCCACAGGTGTCGTTTACCTCTGTCTTCATCTGCAACAGGGCAGGGTCCAGCGAATCCATCACCATCATCTCGACCCCACCGCCCCCCTCTACACCAACCGCAGCCTCCATCAGCTGCTGCTGGGCCTGGGCAGCATCCATCCCATCCCCTGGACACAAAACAATAAATACACTAGAGTCATTGGGTTGTTCACAAAGAAGCCACGCCATACGACTAACTTAAATGATAAGAGCCAATATGACCCTAAAAAGATCCAATGAAGAGTAAACAGGGATGGAACCACATATCCACACACACACACACGCCCCTCAATTGCAAACATGCCACCCTAGAGATAGAGCTGTGTTTGTGGCAGTGAATCGATGCATAAAGTCCTCACCTTGATCCAGAACGACCCCGGTCTGTCCATCCACAACCCCACCAGCCTCAGCTGCCTGCTGGAGCAGGTCGGCCACCATGGCCTCCTGGCTGTGGACACTCTGGATGGAGGGGTAGTCTTTGGTGGGGTCGTCCACCACTCCGACACCCTCTGCCGCCCCCTGGTCCATGCTGGGTAGGCTCTGAGGGGTAGCCACGTGGAAGACTTTAGTTTCACAAACCGGTGGGGTGTAGGACTTCACTTGGTTATACGGCAACTCACAGGTCTCCAAGAAATTCCTCTTGTGGCTTAATGTGGCTAATGTAACATCCAACATTGGCAAAACATACAGTCCAGAGTTGTATAGGTGCTCAGCCTCATGTGTGTTACCTGGAAGAGCAGGGTATAATGGGTTGTTCTCATCTGTAAGAACATCTCCTGACAGAACGTCTGCTGTTGATTGGTACAGAGAACCACCTCACTTGCTGCTCAATAACCTTTATCTCACAACTCAGCCTGATCTCCCAGCTAGCCTCTCACTTTTCTCACTGTCGGCCTGCCAGGGGAAGGGGGGATAATTCAGAGCACTGAATCAGCCACACATTTTCAGAAAGCACAACATTGTACCAGGAAGAAGGCCACATAACACTTCTTACGTTACAAAACTAAAACCAGCACTACAAGTATGAATCTGGTTGCCTACAGGCTTATGCGTTGGACTATAAATCAAAGTTCCCAAAGATTGTTTTGCCAAGAACTGATCTGTGCTGGATTGAATTAGCTGAAAATGTGCACATATGGCCGCTATTTCTCTCGGACCGCCTTCCTATATCAAGGGGCAACGGTGATTAATTATGAAAGGGCCTCAAATAAATAAAATTTAAACACAGCAGCGGATCAAGTCCGACAGCGACGGACCGTCCATCCGACACACACCAAAGTGGTCGCCTTCACACACTGCACATATAGTCGTATTTTTGTACCTCTCCGAGCCGAATCGTAGAGGGAGCTCTCTGCTGTTATACATCAGTGTATGCCGTTCTAGGTGGCTTTAGAAAAGAGACAAGCGGGCGAACGGCGTAACAACAACTCGGATTCCCGACCAGGGCGCAGTGAGAGGGGACAATGTGGCCTCACGAGGACGTCGGCCGCGGGGCGCGAGGCGATAACGACGGACAGAAGCGCGCGGATGTTGCAGGAGTCACTTTGCTATAAAACGCCTCGTCATCCTCTGCCTCGGTGGCCCCAATTTTCCTCGTGCGCAATATGCTAGCCGCGGAGCTAATGTGATGCTACATGCGTCGCCGCCGCGCTTTTTTGCTGCCTGAATGCATCCCGTGGCGCGGTGTAGATTTGCGAAACCTGTGAAATTGCGTAGTTGGCCGGCGATGGGATTCGGTGTGTCCGGCGCTCGGACGAAAACGTTTTGTCGACTCGTTATAATATGGGCGCGGGAAGGACAGGCCATAGCCTCGGGGCTAGGAGGGAAACCGCCTTGCTAATAGCGCCAACCGTGTTTGTTTTTAAATATGTACCCTGGTATTCAGATTACTGGTCGATTGCGCCATATCACGGTGTAGTGTAGTGTTGGTCTTTATTTAGTGGAGCGTGTGGATCAATGTTTTTGGAACTTTTAAGAGTTAAACTTCAACGTTTTTCGCCCAACAACGCAAACGTTAGCCCGCTGTGCTAACATTAGCCCGCCAGTTTCCATCTCGTCTCGGCAGTAAAAGACAGGAAACAAAGAGAGGAGCGAGAAAATGGACGCCCGGCCTAAACACTTAATTCACATAATAGAGTTATCCGTCAGCCGTTTCGACACGACTACCACGGATCCAGCTCCAACGAGATGGATTTCAAACACTATCGGTGGAACTTCTGTTATTTAAACGCATTTTGACGGGGATTTCAATAACGATAGAGGGAGACAAACACCCCCCGACCAGCCGCCCAGACCCGGAGCCCCATCGTGACACCTAGAGGCCGATTAAAGATCCTGCAAACTCCCCCTTCTCTGAAAAGTAGTAGTACTTTACCTCTTTTAAGTCTGTTTCTCCTCCCGGTGAACTCCACTGAAAGCGCAGAGACTGTGCTACAAAGTTGGCAGGGCAGATAAGCAATGCAACCTTCTCCGCCGCTTCTTTTAATCCCTCTCCCGCTTTTGCAGAGTAGGCTCTGCCACAAAATGGCAGTTGGGAGCTCAGTGCGCCTGTGCGACCGCTGGGGGGTGGTGTCGAATCTAGTGCAGCCACCCTGATTGGCCAGGAGGGGCGCCTCGTTGGAATACATAGAAACCTTGAAACCAACCGGGATCGAACCAGTTTCTGTCAATGTTGTTCACTGTGCTTTCCCCTACAACTGCGATATACGCCAGTTACGATCATTCATTAAGTTGTTAAATACTGTTTGGGTGGGTTGCGTTTATCCTGAGCGTTTTGGAAATGAAATGATTAAGTAATCTTTGTAGGCCTGCGACAAAATATATTTTCTTGCCGTTTTGTTACAATTACATAACTTTTAATATTAACGTTTGTTCACGTTCACAGATTTCTACTACTACAAGGCTACTGAGCTTAATTTGTATGTTTTTATTTTAGAATAGAAACTAAACACGCAAAAAACAGCAGACAATCATTTTAGACATATTTTAATAATTACTTGTATACATTTGACATCAGGCAATACAACTGCCAGGCAATATTTTATAGAAAAAATATTTTGTTTCCAATGCTGCACAGTCCATCAGCCTTATTGAAAAAAAATATATAAAATCTATGGTCTGCTGCACCTTTCTTCCTATGGTTCACCTTATCATTTTTTAAATAAATCTTAATCTCCCACAATGTTTCACAGGATTCCACCACCACGCGAGGCACTTACACTGTGAAGTATTCTAATCTAGAGGTATGTCTGTAGATTATTGCTGTCCTAGGTTCATTATCAGGGATATACAGTGGATAATAGTGCAACCATTGTAGAATTTCATCTTCAATGATTTAGCAATAGCCTACAGCTGTCATTCTGTATTGCCTTTTCATGCAGAACTGAACAGGCACATTTTAAACAATAAATCATTGCTTTAGCACAGATTGCCCCCACCACATGTTTTCTTTTATACATTTTACCATTCAAACAACTTTGATCATGGACAAAACAAGAACACAGTAGTGAGTAATTATTGCTTGCAATTAAACAGAAGGATTTCAACCACGGTTTAAAATCCTTACCGGGAAAGCAGTTTCCCCGAGTCAGCCTTGCTTCAATAGTAGTCTATTGCCTTGAAGATGATTTAATGTCCCGAGGGTTGGACCACCCTTGCTCCCATGTTATGCGGTTCCTCCGGGAGAACGGGCAGGTATTTTGTGTTAATACGACGAATGCAACGTATGCTCCCAGTTAACGCCAACACTCGGTGAACGTGAGAAGGGAAAACCAAGTCCAGACCATTACACAACATACCATCAGTAGTCAGCAAGTGGCTTGGGAAGATGAAAAAGCACTTGGATTAAAAACAATAAGTTTCCTGCTAAATTATCATTCCAATTCAAAACTATCCAAAGAAGTAGGCTATACGATTTCCTTCTGGCCATTTTCTGAAATACAGAGCAGATTATGGCTGTTGCCCCGTTGTTGGTCCTATGAAGTGTTGTGCAGAGATCTACCAACGTGCACTGAGAAATGAGGCGGACACAAGGTAGCGATTCACGAGCAGCTCATTACATGCCATTCTGTTCATCCCAGAAGAATGGGAAGTCAACATCACAGGTCAGCCCACCCTGCACGCCGACTAACGCAAAGGTTCTCGGCAAATCGGAAAATAATCATGAATACTATGACTCAGTTTGTTTAGTTCACAGTGTGAATTTAGCTCTCTGTGGAAGACTTGGTCAATGTGGTGTCATGTGTGGTCGGGTTTCTGTAACAATAACCGGAAAAGAAACGACAGCTGATGTGCTCTAAAATAGAACCCAATAACCTTTACAGTAGAGAATATACAGTTGAAACATCACCAGGCATTGTAATGTTTCTTATAAAAGAAATACAAATAAATGTACAAATTAAGAGTATGCTGTGAAATAAAAAACAAATGTACAATACAATCACATAACATGTACAATTCCAGTGAAGTATAGTTATATTAGTATATATATATATATATGTATATTTATATTTCAAGAGAGAACAGGCTGAGTAATCATGTATATCATTCACATAATGGCACTGAATCGCTTCACCCAATCACTGACATGTCATATGTATCTATGAGGCCTCTCATCAAAAGACTTTAACAAGCAGATCACCTCATAATACTATCACAAACACAAACAGTATTTGATCTCACACTGCTCTACTAGGCCGAGGCGTTGGTTTTGTCATGGTCGATGGAGCTTGTTCCTCCTCTGAAGGATGCATGAAGGGATGGCCACCACAGACCAATGCTGAGGTTTCCAGCAGGTTGGCTTCTTCTTGCGGCTTGTTGTTCGGAATCATTTGGAGCGTGGGCTTATCTACTGGTTTAAGGAGACCAGACACACCTGGAGTGTCCAAGTATAGCTCTCTCCGTTGCAGTCAATGTCCGTCCGTCTGTCTGTCTGTCGGCCCATCCATTTGACTTGTCCTTGAGCCGGACTCTGAATGAATTCTGTCGCTGTTTGCTTGTCCTAAAGGAGCTTTACATTAAAGAAATATTATAGTGTCCTATTTGAGTATTCAGAGATAGGAAAGGAAGATAAGGTTGTCCAATGCTCATATTACCCCCTGGGGCCCCCCACACCCGTTAGGTCATCCACAACTTAAGTTATTCCCTTCTTTTTAAGCACTACTTTTAAGCATACTACTTTTCAGCCCAAAAGTTTCACTTGGCCAACACAGCAGTTCTAATACAAGAAATATATATATATATATATATATTTTATTTTTTTTATTGCTAGCTTTGTGCTAATATGCATTTCAAATCTCAAACTCAATGACAGCAGGCACTGGTAAGTTAGTCTACAAGTTTGGATGGGATTTTGTGGTGGGGGGGCTTCTCCTCATTCCAATTCACTAACTCACTTAAGTCCTACCAAGTGGCGATAATTAAGAATGTATTATAAGCCAGCATCCTAGTTAATTATGAACTATGTGATTATTCACAAGAAGCTAGGCCACAGTAAACGATGATTAAGGGAGTTACTGTACAGCTGATCTTTTAGAATGAAACTTTAAACAGAGCTCCATGTCACCGCTGTGTGGATCTTGAGGAGAATCCACGTGACATCAGAATACCAAAGGTGCATTCGACCCCAACGCCCTCTTCCAGCACAGAGGAGCATCGACGTGATGTGTTCTGCTCTACCATAGGGTTGCATTCACACGTAGAATCAAACCTGACAAGCTCAATATTTATATACTTTTAAGCATTCCCTTTCTACCCTGTTCTCCCCGTCTCTCCCTCCATCCCTCCCTCCCTCACCCATCCATCCCCACCCTTTTCAGTTTAAGGCAGTTGACGATCTTGACCCTGTGGACAGTCCAGAAGAGTGTGTGTGTGAGTGTGAGGGGGGGGTCACTAACCACTACATGTACACAGCGTGGAGACATCAGACATCAGGCCCAGTGGTAATAAAGAAACGCCACAGTCAATTTCTCCACTCTGACGGGGTCATTATTGCACTTACTGACAGTGTATCCGTGTGTGTGTGTGTGTGTGTGAGAGAGAGAGGGACAGTCTTCAGAAGGCAGTACTAGCCATGCTGCCAGGTGTGAACAGGCTGGGGAGTCCTTCTTGAGACGTCTCCACGTGCCTGAAAGCCATCTTGCCCTCTTCGCCTGTCACACACACACACACACACACACACACACACACACACACACACACACACACACACACACACACACACACACACACACACACACACACACACACACACAATTTACTATGAAGTCATTTAGCAGACACTTCAATCTTTTATGAATATATAAAATTGTGTGCGGCATGTGGCTTGGCACCAAAATATC
>OMKI01038923.1:0-11037 GCA_900302315.1 Phycis blennoides
GGGTCTGAGTCAGACTGATTGGCCCGGGAGGGGCTGCACACCTGTTGTACATTGAGCGGTCCATGTGCACAGGTAAACACACACAGGTTAACACACACATGTTAACACACACAGGTGTTAACACAGGTTAACACACAGGTTAACACACAGGTAAACACACACAGGTTAACACACACAAGTTAACACACAGGTTAACACACAGGTAAACACACAGGTTAACACACACAGGTAAACACACAGGTAAACACACACAGAAAAACACACACAGGTAAACACACAGGTTAACACACACAGGTAAACACACAGGTAAACACACAGGTTAACACACACAGGTAAACACACAGGTTAACACACAGGTTAACACACAGGTAAACACACAGGTAAACAGACAGGTGAACACACAGGTAAACACACAGGTAAACACACACAGGTTAACACACAGGTAAACACACAGGTTAACACACAGGTAAACACACAGGTAAACACACACAGGTTAACACACACACACAAGTTAACACACAGGTTAACACACAGGTAAACACACAGGTTAACACACACAGGTAAACACACAGGTAAACACACACAGGTAAACACACACAGGTAAACACACACAGGTAAACACACACACGCACACACACAGGAAAACACACAGGTTAACACTCAGGTAAACACACAGGTTAACACACAGGTAAACACACTGGTAAACACACACACACACACACAGGTAAACACACAGGTAAACACACACAGGTAAACACACACAAGTAAACACACAGGTTAAACACACAGGTAAACACACAGGTAAACACACAAGTTAACACACAGGTAAACACACAGGTAAACACACAGGTTAACACACAGGTAAACACACACAGGTAAACACACAGGTTAACACACAGGTTAACACACAGGTAAACACACAGGTAAACACACAGGTTAACACACAGGTAAACACACAGGTAAACACACACAGGTAAACACACACGTAAACACACAGAGGGACACACACACAGACACACACACACACACACACACACAGGAAAACACACACAGGTAAACACACAGGCAAACACACACAGGTAAACACACAGATAAACACACACAGGTAAACACACACAGGTAAACACACAGGTTAACACACACAGGTAAACACACAGGTAAACACACAGGTTAACACACAGGTAAACACACAGGTAAACACACAGGTTAACACACACAGGTAAACACACAGGTAAACACACACAGGTAAACACACACAGGTAAACACACAGGTTAACACACACAGGTTAACACACAGGTTAACACACAGGTTAACACACAGGTAAACACACAGAGACACACACAGACAAACACACACACAAACACACACAGGCAAACACACAGGTAAACACACACAGGTAAACACACACAAGTTAACACACAGGTTAACACACAGGTAAACACACAGGTTAACACACAGGTAAACACCTGTTGTACATTGAGCGGTCCATGTGCACAGGTAAACACACAGGTAAACACACACAGGTAAACACACAGGTTAACACACACAGGTAAACACACAGGTAAACACACACAAGTAAACACACAGGTAAACAAGCAGGAGGTCAGGAGGTCTCCGCCGTGGTGGTGTGGACCACCACCTCGTGTACCAGAGTCCATTAGACCCGACAGTGAACGTCTCACATCCCCCCGGTGTCCGCGTTCTGGGAGTGCAGCACTGTGTCATGTCTCATGGATCTCTTTTGTATCTCAAATGTACTTTATGTACCAACTGTGAACAAATTATAACAAACACCAAATAATGTTCAAGTAAAGAATGACTCTAAATGTAAAAGGGAGTGCACAGGGAATAAATGTAAATACATGTAAACTATGAATATGATGATGTTCAAGACAAACCTTTACCGATATAATATTCTACATTGCTGCTGCTGGTGTCACGGTACAAAACCGAGCGAGGAGAAGCATGTTATATTGTATGATGTAAGATGTTTTCTGGTGTGGTGCTTTCCAGGCATGTGTAATGCATTAACCCACTGCTGAGAACCTGCCTGTGCACGATGGGAACGCGTTATATTTTAACCTTAAGTGCATAATCACAGGGTTCGGCTCAACTTAACCTTCTATTTAAATGTTTGCCTGTCTGGTGCTGATAAACACGGTGGCTCGCGCAGGAAGCAGACCTCAGAACATCTGAGTGCTGGTAACCATGACACAGTGTGACCATGTTCAGCTACTCAGACACACATTGTTTCTGAAAAACACTGCTGCGTTGGCAGAAAGAAAACATCTCACGGAAAGAAAAGACTACGACTCGGTTGAATGGGGAAGGTATTCTTGCAAGCTTGCTGGTCAATTGTGCAATCTCCATTGCTAAAACCCTGAGAAACCCCACAGGATGCAGTAACATGTCACACGGAGGTCAATATGTTTAAAAAGTCGAGAAAGTCCAAAAATGCGTGATCAATATTTCCGGTATAACAGGTATAACAAGAAAAGCTAATTATAAAGAAGAGAGAAATCTGTACAACTAAAATATTGATGGTAAGGTTTGTTTTTACATCATACGCACCATAGAAGCTTGCACACATGCAGCTGTACATTGAACAGTCCTGGGGAAGGTCGCAGATGTTGTGGATGAAGACCTTGAGAGAGAGTAGATAAGGGGGCCAGAACTAGAGACACAGTCAGGAGTATTGCAGGACTCACAGTGGTCCTGCTAACAGACAGGCAGCATGTGTGTTCTCCTAGTCCTGGCGCTGTTTGGAGGGGCAGGTATTCTGACGGCCGGTATGAACTAAAACATACAATGTATTCGTTAGAAAATGGCATCTCCTTTAATCATTTTGTTGTATTGCTGTTATTGAATTGTTATTGAATATTGATATTGATTGCATTATTTCATTGTCCTTAGCTTCCACTAAACGACTAAATGTAAAACTTAAACCTAAACTAAATGATCTTGAATACAACGCTATTTATGTGTACACTGTTACCTTTCCATACACCTTTAGTCGCCTCTGAGCACGACGACAAGATCGTTGGAGGATACGAGTGCCCAAAGAACTCCGTACCGTTTCAAGTGTCTCTCTGGTCGGGCTACAACTCGTGCGGCGGCACCTTGCTGTCCAGTGAGTGGGTTCTGTCTGCCGCTCACTGCAGAACAAAGTGAGATGTTCCCCGTTGGATGTTCAACGCGGACACGGCGGCGTTCCACCGCGGCGTGTCCGGTCATCACCTGTGAATCACTACGATCACCGGCAGGCCTCTCAACACGCGGTGCGCCTTCTCACCCTCAGGTCCAACATCGAGGTGCGGCTGGGCGAGCACGACCTCTGGGAGCACGATGGCACCGAGCAGCACATCATGTCTGCCAAGTTCCTCCGCCACCCGGACTACAGCCCCCGCACCCAGGACAACGACATCATGCTGATCAAGCTCAGCCGGCCGGCCGCCCTCAACGGCCACGTACGCCCGGCCACGCTGCCCAGGGCCTGCGCCCCGGAGGGGTCCGCCTGCCTGGTGTCTGGGTGGGGGAGTCTTCGGCCCAGCGACGAGGGCTGTGAGTTCTGACCCGGGGCCTGTCTGGTGTCTGGGTGGGGGGGTCTTCGGACCAGCGACGAGGGCTGTGAGTTCTGACCCGAGGCGTGTTTCTGCGTGCTGATGTGCGGGTCTCACAGAATACCGACTGAGAGGAATAGCGTCTCAACGACGAGTGTCTGTCTTGTGGATAGGGCATTTGACTCGCAGCCAAAAGGTTGAGGGTTCAAACCCCAATGTATGCTATCATCTACCTAGGGGCCCTTGAGCGAGCTTCCTAAGCTGTCTTCTCTTTAATCACCGTGAAAAGTGCTGTGAGTCAGTGTGATAACAGGCTCTGTTCAGTCTATAGTAACAGACATCATCACTGCGTTGGCAGTATAAAAACACGCATGATTTCTGTTCCAGCGAGGTTTCCCCACAGACTGCAGTGCCTGGAGGCGCCGCTCCTGAGCGACGACGCCTGCTTCAACGCCTATCCCTTCCAGATCACCGAGAACATGATCTGTGCTGGTTTTCTGGAAGGAGGCAAAGACTCCTGTCAGGTAACGCCGAGCTCTGTCACACCGACCGGCGTCACAGTCTCCCCCCTCACACTCCCATCTCTCCCCCTCACTCCCCCATCGTCCCCCCGCACACTCACGTTCCTGTCCCTCCCCCCTCACACTCCCATCTCTCCCCCAACACTACTGTCTCCCTCCCTCGGTCTCTCATCCCTCCCCCTCACGCTCTGGTGTCTCCCTCAGGGTGACTCTGGGGGTCCCATGGTGTGTGGCGGGGAGCTGCAGGGGGTGGTGTCATGGGGCCACGGCTGTGCCCTCAGGAAGAAGCCAGGTGTTTACACCAAGGTGTGCAACTACGTCTCGTGGATCCAGGAGAGCATGGCGTCAGGCTGAGACCCCGGGGGGCCACCCGGGGATGGGGAACATCCAGGAAGTAAACGTGCGTTCAGACCGCTTGGTGCCATCACCGTGTCATTGTCTTCTTCATTCCTGAATTTCAAAGAACCTTTAGAGAAAGTGTTGACGATTTCGACATCTGTCACCTTTTCACTGAATACTGTATTTCACAGCATAAAGTGGAATTCATATTTCTTGCACATATTTCTTTCTATTTTGACCACAACCAGGCAAAGTAAACTTCATGACCACGTATCAATGGGCCACATGTGTTATCTCACTATTGGGGAACACACTGATCTATGTTGATAAGAAGGGAGAATGGCTCCCCCCTCTGGTCTACTGATCGCTGTCATCCTAGATTATGTTTGATTGGATTCTCATCCTACGTTCAGGTAAATAGAAACAAAAAGTCTGTATTTACCGTAATGATCGTGGTGGAGGAGGATCTGCCGCTTACCGCAAGAACACCAGCACCTGGCAACACACACTCGGGGTTACCGAGTACCGTAGTGCGTATTGGGCTGTGCAGAAGCCTGACCTGGACACATGTACGTGCTCGTTATCCCTGACCCTGAGCACCCCACTTATATATCTATTATATACCGCAGGCCATGACATCACTTTAGCCATGGGAGAATGACGCACAGGCCAAGTGGTCAGCGGAGGACTTCTATTTGAGTCCCCGACGCGAGGCGAGCTGATCGGCCCTGCAGCTCGTCGGGAGGCTGAAGGGTGCGCCGCGGAACCACGAATAGCCAACTGGTTTTCGTCATCGTGGTCATATTAAAACTGTAATATTAACTCCGTTAAAAGTTGTGTATGGCATTTGGTGGCAGGTGGGTCAATAAATACAGTGAGTGCGGCAGTACCTTCATTTTAAGCGCACATAGGCCTACACAGTCGTTGTAGCTCACTTCACAACACACGACACAGGTCGGTTCTTTGAAACGGGCGTTTATTGCTTGTCTTATTTTTCTAAAGCGTCCACCTCTTTGCACCGTATTGCAGACGAGACTTGTCCAGGTAGGCCATGTGGATTTCGCTTCAAATATCAGCAGGGGGCATCATCCAGGTCCTGGCTTTCTGCAGCATAGCCGGAGCCACCAGCAGGGGGCGACCTTCTACAGGAGACTTGAGTCCCAATGGATGCTGTTTCAGGATGGCTGCAGGACGAGATGAGAATGAATCAGACGATGACAGAAGTCAATGACGAATCAAATCATCTGAAATATTTTTCGTGATTAGTGGGCTATTGATATGAGTTCAAAAGCATTCACGATTAATCATCTTCCAAGATTTTATACTAATCCTATATGCCTATATTTGTCATAATGTTGAGGTTTACGGATACTTATGAACTTATGAACACTCTAATTATGAACAAATAGTAATACATTCACAGCTGACGCTGCTGTACATAGCCCCCCTCCCTGCAAATTGTAAGTCGTTTTGGACAAAAGCATCTGCTAAATGGCCTAAAATGTAAAATGTAAAGTGGAAACGAAAAGCCGTCTAAAGGATTAATTTGTTGTTTCATTAGGAATCCTGAAAAACGATGGATGATTTGCTAAGCAAACCTTACAATAAATGTAGGAAGGCCCAAGATGTAACAATAATTTTAATTAATTGGCCTTGCAATCAAGACTTGCAATCAAGACTTGACCAGTCTACAGATGTCGACAAACGTGAAATATGACGAGTATTTACGTTAAATTTAAGAAATGTCTATACATTTACATCTCTGATGTGAAAGACTTTAATATTATGGAAGTCTTCCACATCAGAGATGTAAATGGTGTTAACAGCAGAGGAACACATGTTGCAACCGGAGATGAGACGAAGCGAAGCGGGGCTGAGGGCAGAGTTACCGAAGTTATGCACGTAAACGCGCAGCGCAATGCAAACTCATTCGTGTTTTAATTGAGGGTCGATTATCTGAGGTGTCCAGTATATACCTATTCTGTTCGTCTCCCTTTTTGCCTGCATACGTACTGCATTTCTTATGATTAATATTGTTGTAACTGTTAAAACTGTTACGGTTATCATCATCATCATCATCATCATCATCATCATCATCATCATCATCATCATCATCATCATGCTTATTATTATCATTATTAAAGTAGGCAGAGCTAGGGAGCCTAATCCGTTTACGCTCCAGCAAATAAAATCTATGTATTTGTTCACAGCCTTTTATTTTGGCAAGCAGTACAACAACAAAAAAAACCAGTTCCCGAGGGGACTCGTACTGGGTCTACAACCAGAGACGCGCCTTCTGCCCTGACGCACGGCTGAGTCAAAGGGCGCGTGTCTTACCGAAATGGTAAAAAAAAAACCGCTCGCACATGGACCCCACATGAGAGCCCGCTACTATAAAGCAAAAGCATCTCCCACACCCCAGCAGACACAAGCACGGAGTGGATGCCGCCACTGACTGACGCCAGGTAGGGCAGGGCATTCCTCTCTAATAACCGAATATTGATAGATGTATTTCTTAATTTTTTTCACACAAAAGTTAGTTACTAACTAACTTGTATTTCTTACTGTTTTAACAACGTGCTTAAGTTTTGTTCTGTTTCTAGATAAATTGATACTCTTCTGTAATCTTATAAAGCAAAAAGATGGTTATTAATGAATGTATTAACATTAATTGGACAATTCTGGATACCAAGACTCTGTTCCAAAACCTTTCTTTAGTGACAGCCAAAGCCTCTGAGAGACAGGAGGACTGCAGGAACAAGGCTCTCCGCACAGCATCTCCTCGACGTGCTCCTCAGGGAAGAAGACCATGGAACTGAAGCCACTGCTGCGGGGCCTGGGCTCGCTGGCGCGGGCCTGCCTCACCTTCCTCTTCGCCTTAGCCGTGCTGGGGCTGATGATCTGGGCCTACGTGAAGGGCTTCCAGCTGGTCACCTCACCCTACGGCATCGTCTCCTTCGGCTTCTACGGGCTCCTGCTGGCACTGCACGTCCTGGTGCAGAGCCTCTTCGCCTTCATCGAGCACCGCAGGATGAAGGCTCGCACGCAGCCCTGCAGCTACACCAAGACGGTGGGCTTCACCATCTCGGCCTACCAGGAGGACCCGGCCTACCTCCGGGAGTGTCTGCTCTCGGTGCGGGCGCTGCGCTATCCCACCGAGCTGCTGCGCCTCGTCATGGTGGTGGACGGGAACTCGGACGAGGACCGCTACATGATGGAGATGTTCCAGGAGGTGTTCTCCGACCGGGACCCCGGCTGCTACGTGTGGCAGAACAACTACCACAGCTGGGTGCCCCCCGCGGGCGGGGGCGGGGACCCCCAGCGGGGGGAGGTGGAGGAGCTGATAGGGAGCAGGAGCTGTGTGTGCATCATGCAGCGCTGGGGCGGCAAGCGGGAGGTCATGTACACCGCCTTCAGGGCCCTGGGGGACTCGGTGGACTACATCCAGGTGGGTTTTAGCATATCAACATCATCATGGGTTGTAGATTCAGGCACATACTGGTGTGTTCTAGAATGATCTTAATGTGTTGATGTGCTGAACAACAGGTGTGTGACTCCGACACCAAGCTGGACTCCTTGGCCACGGTGGAGCTGTGCAAGGTCCTGGAGAGCAACCACAAGTACGGCGCGGTGGGGGGAGACGTGATGATCCTCAACCTGAAGGACTCCTACATCAGCTTCATGAGCAGCCTTCGCTATTGGATGGCCTTCAACATCGAGCGGTCCTGTCAGTCCTTCTTCAACTGTGTGTCCTGCATCAGCGGGCCGCTGGGTAAGGACGGACCAGCAGCTGCTTTGTGTTAGAACCCGACAGATTGCCCCTCGACTGTAAGATTTGATGTGCTGAAACGTCTCTCTCCATAGGGCTGTACAGAAATGACCTCCTCCAACAGTTCCTGGAGTCCTGGTATAACCAGAAGTTCCTCGGAAGTCACTGCACATTTGGGGATGACAGACACTTGACCAATCGCATGCTGAGCATGGGCTATGCTACGAAGTGAGTGTGCTACTACGCTACTACGCTACACGCTACACACTAACTATGCTACGCGCTAACTACTCTAGTGTGTAACTACGCCACTAAGTGAGAGTGTAACTACACCACTAAGTGAGAGTGTAACTATGCTACTAAGTTGTTTTTACTAACTTCATGTCGCTGTACATTTTTGAATTTTGTACATATTTTATTGTCCTTGCATACTCATATTTACAGCAAGAGTGCAAGACGACATACTAAAATGACGACAATGACTGAATCAGAAGATGTTCTCCCGGTCTCAGGTACACGGCCCGCTCAAAGTGCTACACGGAGACCCCGGCCCAGTTCCTCCGCTGGCTGAACCAGCAGACCCGCTGGACCAAGTCCTACTTCCGCGAGTGGCTCTACAACGCCATGTGGTGGCACAAGCACCACCTGTGGATGACCTACGAGTCCATCGTCTCCGGGGTCTTCCCCTTCTTCGTGACCGCCACCATCATCCAGCTGTTCTGGACGGGCAGCCTGTGGGACATCCTCTGGGTCCTGTGCTGCATCCAGCTGATCGGGCTGCTGAAGGCGTCCTACGCCTGCGTCCTGCGGAGGGACATGGTGATGGTCTTCATGTCTCTGTACTCTGCCCTCTACATGACCAGCCTGCTGCCCGCCAAATACTTTGCCATCCTGACCATGAACAAGAGCAGCTGGGGGACGTCCGGCCGCCGCAAGATGGTGGGCAACTACATGCCCCTCCTCCCGCTGTCGGTGTGGTCGGCCATCTTGTTGGGTGGGCTGTTCTACACCATCTACAAGGAGAGCCAGGAGAGCTGGTGGACTCCCGCCAAGATGGCGGAAACGGGCTTCCTGATCGGGGGCTGTGCAGCGTACGCGTGCTACTGGCTGGTCATGGTGCTCCTCTACTGGCTGTGGTTCCGTAAGGCCTGCCGGAGGCACACCAAAGCTTATCAGATAGAGGTGTAGGAGGTCAGACTGACGACAAAGCACAGAATGTTTTTAACGTATTTTCACATGAACAAATCTGCCTAATATATTTCCTTTATTTTCGTTCATTTGGTCGAATCAAATATCATGTATTAAGTGGTTATTAATTCTTCAGAAAGTCATCTGTATAATGACGTTTGATGTTGGACAGCTAGATGACGTGTATTTATTTATTTGTTGTGCCGTGTTTCATGTGACGGGGAGAAGGGTTCTTCAGACATCGTGTGTTGGGATGTGTTTACGACTGCAGTGGTTTGACTCCAGGATATTTAGTTGGGATTGGGATTCTTCAGGATTTTACACACAGTGTCCCCTCATGTACAACGACCACTATTAGCACAGAGACGGCACTTTGGAGAGCTACAGATATGCACTTGAAGGGGGAAATGACTTTTACTGTTCTTACATACACAAAAGGCAAACTGAAATGTAGCCTGTATGTAGAAGACACACCAAACCTGAGGAGTCATCTCAACCACTCTACATAGTTACTGTAAAACATGGGGAAAAAAGCATTCATTGTTCAAATGTTGTTTTTTACTTTTCTATGTACATGTTGGATATTGGAAATTTTCTTACACTGTGAATGCATTTTGTAGATTTGTACATACATTAAATTAAAGCACTTTCTAAAGTAAACAAACTGAATTCACTTTTTTTTTTTTACCTGGAGCGATCCATCTCACCTCAGCTTAACGGAGGACATAAAGCCAGCGGTCGTATAAAACACGCCGGCCTCGCCCAGACGCACACATGGAGGCCCGACACACAGATAAGAGGCACCGTTAACCTGCGGCTTATCGCACCGCTAACGTGTGTGTGAAGACCGAGCTACAAGTGATCATGTTCATGGTTCACAAGCACCCGCTGCAAACCGCAGCGCGTCCACTGAGTGGTGACGCGCGGGCGTGGAGATCGCACCGCGGCGTGTGTGTGGACACAGAGCGCCATTCACTGAACAAGCATCCCTCCTTCAGCCCCAGAAGGTCAATCATGTGCAGTACATCTTGTGACACGAGGCCACGGAGCTGAGGAGAATGTTACCTGAAGGACGTTGCTCGTGTAAGAGCCTTTGACACCCTTGCATTCCGATGGC
This sequence comes from Phycis blennoides, assembly GCA_900302315.1. NCBI lineage: Eukaryota > Metazoa > Chordata > Actinopteri > Gadiformes > Phycidae > Phycis > Phycis blennoides. Next base: position 10,496 of record OMKI01038923.1, read on the forward strand.
TCTGATGGAGTGTTTTGACAGCTTCATGAGTCATAATCACAGAATACAGGGTGCTGCAGCCCTATTGTTGAAATGTACCAAGTGGGACTCATTAGATTGATAGCATTGACAACATGAAGAAAGGACCTTAAGGTGTGATGCTGAATACCTTGAGGTGTAATGCGTGTAACTTGAGTTAATGAGTTACTACAATGAGTGAGACCACCTCTGTTTGGAAAAGAAGCCAAGGATATGTTTTTGAAGCATGTTATGCAATTGCTGCAGCTTGTAAGCCACCAGATAATAAAGAATGATAATAATCTGAATAATATCGACTTTTAAGATGTCATCTTGATACAGAGATATGTACATTTGATTGCAGGAGCAGAATTTACAGTTATGGTGAGTTCAACTCTGCATGCGAAAGACATATGGAGGAATAAACAACGCTAATTATTATATTATATTAGCATTAATTACTACTTATAATATATATATAAAAGTAGAAATGCAGTAATAGAAATGGGTAGAAAAGTATGTTTTCTTTTGATGTTATGCATCAG